>APFE030830749.1:2361-91020 GCA_000404065.3 Pinus taeda | reverse complement strand
GTTTGTTATGTGAATCATCTTCTTACTTTTTCTTCTGCAAATTAGGCAAATGAAGTGTTAAGGTAGAATTCATGGTTGCTATGCTCTGCCTTTGAGTTTGCTTAATATCAATGTTTTCAGTTGTTTAAGGAGAATTCAAGGTGCTTGCTTGCTCTCCTTAGCTTCTCACCAGTCATTCTCATCCATCCACATCTATCAAAGGCATCAATACAGTCTCCTACCTTGCCCCAAAGAACCCCCTGCGAAAACTGTGTCCAATCCCCGCACCCAAAATTGCCTTTCCCCAATTTTCCACCAAAACCCTAAAAATCCCTAAATCAAACCTTTTTATCAGTTTACTAGCCTAAAATCAGTGTTTCCACATTGGTCATCTCGCCCATTGAAGATATTTACCGAGACAGACCGGAGAGAGCCCTCTCCTGCCCCGTAGGGCTAGCTACGAGGCTAAGTGGTTTGATGTTGCCTTGAAGTTTACCTTTTTCAGCCTGAGGTGAAATTTCAAGCGCTAACAGGTTGTTGAAGAGAAATATGAGGGGTATATGGAACATGTTGAGAGGCTAAAGATGAATCCACAACTTAACCAATTTGAATAGGAGAAGTAGGTTTCCAAACACTAGCAGCCATTCCTGAACAGGGAGGACTCATTTGAGGCTGAGCACTAACTTGAGGAGATGGAAATGAACCTACAATAGGTTTCCTCCCTGCCGAAAGAGGAGGATAATATGAAGGAAATTGCCCCCCAAGTAGAGGGTTCTTAATAAGTGATGGATTGGGATCTTATAGCTAACCATGTCCATTAACATAAGGGTCAATCTATTGCTAAATTATAGGTGTAGATGGAGGAAGATGAGGAGACTATGTAGAGCTCATTAAATAAGTGCCAGGCGAAATTCCGGATGTAGATGTCATGGGAGAGGTCCATGGACTAAATACAGTACCAGAGAAGGTACCAAACAAAGATTGGTAATCAGGAAATATGGAAGGACCACCATACAAATGTGCCTCTAGTGTCGCTATAAACATGGATGAGGTTGCAACTTGGGTTTTCCCAACCATGGTAGCATATACAGGTTGGGAAACCATAGCAGACTCATTCATGGTTATCTGTCCCAAAGAATATTTCCAAGGGAAACTCAAAGGTGAGTTGAAAGGAAAAGAATCAGATAAAGGAGGCTGAAATAGAGTATGAGGAGAAGAAAAGGGATGGACCTAATAAAAATGATCCCCTTATTGAATGTGAGAGGAGGGTTGAGTCTATTCATGTGGAGTCTCTTCGATACTTACAAGACCAAGTGGAAGGGGTTCATCGTCGGGTCCAAGATATACATTTTGGGGTTGTGTCTGTGATAGAGGAAGAGCATGAGAAGGTCCTGAAGTAATAGGTGTAGATAGTTGAGGTACCTCAGGTTGATTTGTCTTTGATTCGAGAAAATCAAGTTTAATAACCTCAGATAAAGAGATCTCAGGTGCTTTGGTTTCGACTGTGTCAGAGTCACTAGACAATGGAGAAGTAATATCAGGCTCCGTATTCATAGGAAAAAATTATTCTTGTGGATCTATCTTAGATAGAGGACCAAAAGTAATAACCCCTGAAGTACTGGATTCAGTAGTCTACATTTTCTTATGCTTATGACGATGGCCAGGAGTTTCTTCTAGTGGAAGAGGCTTGTTTTTAATTCTATGCGAAGGACATGATAAAGGGTTTTGTTCTTCCACATTGGATTAATAAACTTTGACAATTAACACAAAAAATAAATCAGAGAGGGTAAACTAGGCATAAATGTTTACCAAGCAATTGTGAACTGCAATATACAACCTTCGAGAACCAAGGATTTACGTACGGGTAGGCAATCTCCCCGAATTTTGTGTTCGGTGTATCACAATGTACAAGGCAGCCGACTCATTTAATTATGGCAAGGATAGAAACCTATGGTGGACTTCCAAAATGTACTCGACAGTATCTAGAAGTGAAGTCTATGTTAGTGTTGTCTAATGTGTAATTGTACGATGAGAGTGTTCCCATTTAATTTTCATGCATGGATGACCATCCAATATACCTAGAGGTACATGGAGAATGGTCTGATACACTTACGTACATGGAACAATATATCAACCCTGGAATGTGACACTAGAAAAAAAATGACAATTCCTATGTTTATAGATGCCAAAACATGTCTCTAGGATGATTCAGTAAATTTTAAAGTTTATCTTGAGTTAAGTTTCAGTTTTCAAGGTTGTTGGTGGGAAAGTTCCCTAAGGTAAGGGTTGACAACCTCAACAGAGAAGAACAAGAAAATCAACAAGAATCATTCAAGCAAGTGTTGATCTAGATTGTAATTAATGGCAATATGAAGTTGAGGAGCTATCGAAGCAGAGAAGAGAAGCAAGTGTAAGAGCGGAATATTGAGGAAGAGCCATATCGATAGTATCGTGTGTAATGTATGCCCAAGAAGAACCGAGAGGAAGAATTCATCAAAAGAAGCAAAAAGGAACATATCAGAGTAGACAATATTGGAAGTTGTCAGACCAGGAGCATTATATTGGAGCCGAGGTATGGAGGAGGGCCTTGGAGTTGTATTGGATGGCGTCAAGAGATGAACGGCGGAGATGAGTTTTCATCCTAGTGGAAAAGGAATCCGGAGGAGTAGATCTATTGGAAGCCAAAGGAAAAACTATCAGAAGTATCGCATATGCCAAGAGAAAGAGCCATAATGGAGGAGTTAACAGTTAATCTCGTGGTTAAACAATTAAGTGCTTTATCTAAGTGATTGATTAATGCACGTGGTCATATTCCAAAAAGCGGGTTTGTAATAGTGGCAATGGTTTTCGAGCAGATGAAAAATGGTAAGTGGTATTTAGAGTAGACCGCCTGATTCCATTCAATGGTTGACACGTAGAAACTAAAGGAGAGAGAAAAACCGCTCATTTCAGGCAGGTAACTCTCGTGCAAGTAGTCCACCTGAAATGAATGTAGGTCATTGGATCTAGCTCGGGTTGATTGATGGGGAAGGACCAATGGACGGTTTTGGGTTGATCGGGTTAAGTCGAGACCGTTAGATCTAGAGAGAAGAGATCTATAGCACAGCAAGATTCTGATGGATTGTGTTGATCAAACCAATTATTGATCGTCAGATCTAATACAGAAGAAATTAATGGTGCAGAATAAGGACTCTTATTATATTGCGCCCTAATGGTATATCGTGTCCACCATTTCGGGCATCATGTATTGTAGTGTTTAAGGCCTTGTCACGTTAAAACCCCTATTGCGATAATACCACAGACTCGCTGCTCCATTGTAATACACCCTATTGTAATATTGCGCCTGCCACGTTGGAAGATACGTATCACAAGTTATAAAGGGATGGCACATCATAAATTGTGTTTGCGATATTACTGTGGACCCGATGGATTCATTAAAAATAGTTTATAATCATATCACATCCAACAGGGGAATCGGCTATCGACCATCGGCTATACTATGGGCATGATTTATAAAGACCTCTAGAATGTTGCAATTGCAATTGTGGGTTTAAAGGAATAACTCCGATTGTTCATGAATGTTGCAATTGTCATAAAGAATAAGTATATTTGTTTGAATAATAATAAAGATGGCCTCTCTTCCTAATTAACGTGTCCTGTGAGTATTGATGAATTCAAAGAGTGAGCGCAAAGGAAGCTGAAAGATCAAGCAAGTGTTGAGGAAGCCGAAGCTCAAGTGAGCAAGGAGGAAGCCAAAGGTCAAGCATATCAGGCATATAAAATAGAGAACAAGGAAAATTTAATGTTGTTGGTGAACTGTAAGAAAAAAAGGGAGCCAAATTTCTGGCAGAAGTGGAAGGAATAGGAGGAAAGAAGTAAGTCATAGATCCAGCAAGGTTGGGAGCAAAGAATTACAACCAAACAGATCCAAACAGTTACAGTAGAGGGTTGGAGCCCTTGAGGTTGGTGCCTCAGAACTGAAAGGATTGGTGCCCTAGGAGTTGGTGCTCCTAAATTCAAGGTTGGTGCCTTGACAAGACAGAGTTGGTGCTCTGGAGGTTGGAGCCTCACAAAGAGTCCAAGTTGGTGCTTGGAAACTGATTGAAACCAAATACATATATCTATAAATCTATTGTACTTGATTTATTGCAAAGATAACATTTATAAAAGCATATATTCCTGTTATCTATTTCTGTGTTCCAAATATAAATGTTTTTAACTGATAAAAATAATAATTGAAAAGAAATATTGATTCACCCCCCCTCTTAGTATTTCCAACAATTGGTATTAGAGCGGGCTTCTTCATATTAGCCTAACAACTTGAATAAGGATTCTTAGTCATGATGAGAAGTCAAGAAGTGCCAGGAAGACCTCCTTTGTTCGATGGCACAAAATTTTGGTTTCTCGAAAGAGTGAATGTCCTACTACTTAATGTCTCTTGGACCTAAAGTTTGTCATTCGATCTTAAATGAGTACATAGCTCCTTCCACTCTTCCAACATATCAATACGAGAGGAAAGTCTACGTTGCAAATGCAAAAGCCTTAAACTCCATCACTAGTGGAATTATTGATTCTAAATTTACAAAAGTCATGAATTGTAACTCTGCCAAAGAAGTATGGGATAAGCTAATTAGCTTATACGACGGGGACTCCAAAGTCAAGAAGGAAAAGCTTCAAACTCATAGAAGGAAATTTGAAAGTTTGAAAATGGATGATGAAGAATATATTGCATCATACTGTCTTCGAGTAGCTGAAGTGGTCAACTCTCTTAAAGGATTGGAAGAAAACATTAAAGAAAGCATCATTGTTCAAAAGGTCTTAAGATCTCTCCTAGACATACTTGACTCCAAAGTAAGTGCCATAGAAGAAATGAAGGATCTAGATACTCTCAAGATGGATGAACTCCATGGAATCCTCATTTCCTATGAGATGAGAAAAGGTTTCCCAAGTTCCAAATATGCAGCATTCAAGGCCTCAAAATCAAAAAAGGGGAAAGAAAGGAATGTCAATAGTGATGACTCCGATGTTGAATCTGAATTGGCACAATTTGTATGAAGGCTGAAGAAAGGATCTAAGCTAAAAGGTAAATACCCTCTTATTTGTTTCAAGTGTGGAAAAATAGGTTATTATGCTACAAAATGTCATAAGAATGATAGTGATGATGAAGAAAATTCTAAAAGGATGGTATACAAAAAGAAAGGGTTCAATAAGAAGAATTTCCTCTCTACGCAAGATGAGTCTGATGAATATGAATTTGTAGTCATCAAAAAGAAATCAACTAACTAGTTCCCTCACTGCAAAGGAGGTAATGAAGAATCAGATGAAGAAAATTACCATGCTGGAACCCAAGAAGTATTATTCATGGCATTCACAAATGATGATGAATCAGAGCTAGATGGAAATGTAGATGAATTGTTAATAAGTTCCATTGAAGAAAATGAGAAATTACGAAATAAATCATTTCTCTCAAGGTAGAAAATGAGGAAACAAAAAGAAGGGAAGATCTCTTGAAAAATTAGCTAAAAGAAAAAGAAGAAGCTTGCAATTAACGTGAAGTCAAAATAGTATCTCTGAGGAAGGAATCAGAAACCTAAACATGACAAATATGGAGTAGTTTTTAAAGGAGAATCATCAATTACTAAGAATAATGAGAAAAGTTATGCCGACATACTTTCCAACAACCCAAAAGAAGAAAGATTATTTCATCAAAGGCTCATCCCAAATCCAAAGAATGAAGAGAGAGAGTAACTCCAAGGAAGAATGTTGATTCGAATCATGGATGTTACAACAGATACAAAACAGTATTTCATCAAAGGCCCATCTCAGATCCAAAGAATGAAGCAGGAATAACTCCAAGGAAGAATGTTGATTCAAATCATGGCTATTACAATAGGTACAAAACTATCTTTTTTGGGCATTGTTTCCATTGTAAAAATTTTGGTCATCAGGCTAGACATTGCATGGCTCGTAAGAATGACACACCAAAACTGAAGGATCAAATAAACAAACCATATGGCCTCAAAGGGCAAGGACAAATCAAGACCTACAATTCTTTTGATCCCTTGGCCAAATTTGATCTAATTTGCTCATTATGTAATAATAATGGACACAATGAACAATATTTCCCACTCAAAAGAGGAAAAGCAAGAAGTAAGAATCCCAACACGGATAAATATGGCCTAGCTCTATGTGCTCAAAATAATAAAAATCATTGGTTTGTGGATAGTGGGTGTTACAGACACATGATAGGGGACAAAGGGAAGTTTGTCTCATTGAATAAAAAGGAAGGAAATGTATCCTTTGGAAGTGGATCTACCAAAATTTCTGGAAAAGGAACTGTTACTCTTATTAATGGAAAAGGAAAAGCTCAAAATGCTTTGCTAGTAAACAGGCTCAAACCCAACCTCTTGAGTGTTATCCAAATTTTTTATCAAGGACATAATGTTGTCTTTAGCACCAAAGACTGTGAAATAAGGAACTCTTCCTCAGGGGAACTTGTGGCGAAAGGGGTTAGAATGCCAGATAACATCTATATTCTGAACAAGATTCAAGAAGATAAATGCTACTTAAGTCAAACAGATGAAAGTTGGCCATGGCACAAGCAACTTGGACATACAAGCTTCGATAACTTGATCAATATCAGCAAGATTAAAGTAGTACGAGACATTCCAAAGTTATTCAAACCACAAATCAAGGAGTTCTCTACATCAAAGCCTTTGGAGATCGTTCATGCTAATTTATGTGGACCAACTAGAACTCTGACACTCCAAGGAGAAAGGTATTTTGCGTTATTTGTTGATGACTATACTAGAATGGTGTGAGTATATGTTATAAAATATAAATCTGAAGCATTTGAGTGTTTTAAGAATCTTAAAGCTCTTGTGGAAAATGAAAAGGACTCTAAGATTAAGTGTCTCAGAATAGATAGAGGGAGAATTCACATCAAAATAATTTGATGAATTTTGTAAAATACATGGAATTAAAAGAGAACTCTCTATTGCCAGAACACCAAAGCAAAATGGGGTAGTTGAAAGAAGAAACCGAAAAATTCAATAAATGGCAAGAACAATGTTAATAGCAGCTAACTTGCAGACAAAATTCTGTAAAGAATCAATCGGGACAATTGTCTATACATTAAATAGAACATAATTGAGACCAAATGATGAAAAGACTCCTTATGAATTATGGAAAGGAAGACTTGCGTCAGTAAAATACTTCAAGATTTTTGGAAGCAGGTGCTTCATAAAAATCAATGATGACTCACCAAGAAAATTTGATTCACAGGTTGACGAAGGGATATTTCTTGGATATTCTATAACAAGCAAATCCTACAAGTGCTACAATAACCGACTACGGAAAATAGCGGAAAGTATTGATGTAAAAATTGATGAAGACCCTCCAGAAAAATAAATTGAAGAACATGAAGTTGATCCTCTCATTGAAGAAGAAGAACCTAAAAAAAAAAAAAAAAAAAAAAAAAACCCTTCAAAGATGAAATTTCCCCAAAAATATCACCCAGAAGAGCAGATTATTGGCAATATGGATGAAGGAATGCAAACCTGAAGAAGGATGACTAGTACACCAAAGAAGAATGATGTTGCTCTTCTATCCATGATAGAACAAAAAACATTTACTCAAGCAAGTAAGGATCCTCTTTGGGTAAAAGCCATGGAAGAAGAAATGTATCAAATTGAGAAGAATGAGACATGGGAGCTGGTACCTCGTCCAAAGGACAAAAACATAATAGGAACCCAATGGGTGTTCAAAAAAAAAATGAATGAAGATGGACAAATCATCAAAAACAAGGCAAGGCTTGTTTGTAAAGGCTATTCACAAATTGAAGGAATTGAATTTGAAGAAAAAATTGCACCAATAGCTCATGTGGAAGCTATTAGGATGTTCTTGGCATTCACTTGCTCAAAAGGATTCAAAATCTATCAAATGGACATAAAATCAGCATTTCTGAATGGGGAACTCAAGGAAGAAGTCTACATGGAGCAACCAGAAGGGTTCAATCTAACAAAAGGAAAAGACTTTGTTTGTAAGTCGAAAAAGGCATTATATGGGTTGAAACAAGCTCCTAGATCTTGGTATGCAAGATTTGATCACTATCTACAACAACAAGGCTTCAAGAAGGGGGTGGCAGGAAGTGATCTCTACATAAGGACGGATAAGGATAAGTTACTAGTCACACTTGTTTATGTTGATGATCTGATTTTTGCTAGTAATAATGATGAGATGAGCCATGAGTTTTCTCAAAATATGTCAAAATATTTTGAGATTTCAATGATAGGAGAGTTATCTAAACATCCTTGGACTACAAGTATTTCAAACCATGGAAGGCATGTTCATATCTCAAGCCAAATATCTTAAAGACATGCTTAAAAGATATGGAATAGAAGATTGTGCACCCATGAGCACACCTATGACCACAAATTCTAAATTAAGCAAAGATGATAACTCCCCTACAGTAGATGCAACTCATTACAGATCAATAATTGGAGCCCTTCTATACTTAACTGCTACGAGACCTGATATTATGCAGACGGTAGGAATGGTGGGAAGATTTCAATCAACCCCTAAATAATCCCATTTGATGGTTGTAAAAAGAATTCTCAGATACTTGAAAGGAACTCCTGATTTCGGCCTTTGGTACACTAAGAGCTCAACTCTTACTGTGACTGCATACACCGATGTTGATTGGGCTGGAAGTGTCGATGATTGAAAAAGTAGTGGAAATACATTCTTTTTGGGAGATTGTTTAGTATCTTGGTGTTGGGTTGTGTTATATTCCTTCCATGACTAGCTCGCGTAACCGGGGGATTAAAGGGGGGGTAGAACCCCCCCTTCATTGCGCCAATTGTGTAGCAAGGGGGGTCACAGGGGGTTTGAGGGGTACCCATAACCCCACTTTATGGAGTCCGACATTGCGCCCCGGAAAATTTTGGTTTTGGACCCTATGTTAGGTTGGGCGGACCCACCTATGGTTTTGTGCATGATTTTCGCACATGTTTTTTGGACGCGATGGTTTTTGGTCCATGGTATTGGATGCTTTAGCACGTATAAATATGTATTGTAACATTGAAAAGGAACATAATGAAAAATCAAGCAGGTAGTCCCGGTTTTGGGATCCAGGGGAAATCTTTGTGTATATGTTTTATGTGTTATGCTCTCGCATTGTTTATTTTCTGTGTTTAAGAATTCATGTGCGGATAATTTATGTATGAGGTTAAAACCTACATTTTGTATCAAAGCAATTTTGGCTTCAAGGGGATGCCTTTGTTGCTGAGGGGTTTCGCTTGGGCTTGTGGTAGACCCTGTTCAGTGGGAGATCTGCGAGATCGATTCTGGTGGTGAAAGAAAATGGCAAGCAGTGGAAAGATAGAGATCGAGAAATTTAATGGTCAAAGTTTTGAGTTGTGGAAACTCAAGATGGAGGATCTATTGGTGGATAAAGATCATCAGATCGTGGTAGATCTAGGTACTAAACCAACGGGAGTGTCCGATGAAGAATGGAAGAAATTGGATCGAAAGGCAAAGAGCACAATACGATTGTGTGTCTCAGATCAGTATTGTTGAATGTATCAAGGGAAGCTATGGCGAAGGCTTTGTGGGACAAGTTAGGGACTTTGTACCAATCTAAGTCTCTCGTGAATAAACTATTCTTGAGGAAAAAGCTATATAACCTGAGGATGAAAGATGGAGACTCAGTGACAGAGCATATGAATTCATTTAATATTGTCGTAAGTCAGATAGCATATGTTGATATTAAAATTTTATATGAAGATAAGTGCATAAATTTGTTGTGTTCTCTACCAAATTCGTGGGATAGTTTGGTTATTGCAATAGGTAGTAATGCATCTGCCTTGCAGTTTGATGAAATAGTCTCATCCTTGCTAACGAAGGAGATGAGACGGAAAAATATGGAGAGCCAGAATGGTGATGCCTTGTCTGTACGAGGACGGTCCTAGAACAGAAACAAAAATAAGTCATCGAGTGGGAGATCTAAATCTAGAGGGAGATCTGAATATCCAGGAAAACCTGTCAAGGTGGTGTGCTGGAAATGTGGAAAGGAAGGGCCCTACAAAAGAGACTATAAATATAAATCTCCTGATAAAGGAAAGGGATCTGATGATGCTCCTTCTGCAAAGGCGAAAACCACCTCAGATGAAGGTGAGGATGTGTGCTTGGCTTCTTCAAGTACACATGTAGATCATGAGGCATGGTTGATTGCCTTAGGTGCATCCTTTCACTTCACTCCCCATAGAGAGTGGTTCTGCAAGTATGAGAAATATGATGGTGGTGATATCTTCTGAGGGGATGATAGGAAGGCTAGAATCGTTGGTCGTGGAAAAGTAAAGTTGGAGTTGCAAGATGGAAGGGTTAAAACACTTCTAGGTGTTCTGCATATTCCTGCATTAGCTAGAAATATGATTTCTATAAGCAAGTTGGAATGATGCAGGTGTAAAAACAGTGTTCAAGAAGGATACCTGCAAAATGATTCGGGGAGCACTGGTATTGATGCGAGGAGTTTGGATTGGAACTCTGTACAAGCTGCAAGGTAGCACTGTTATTGATGGGTGTAATAGTTCTGTGGTTCCTGAAAGTGGTTTAGAAAATCTAATGGTCTTTGGAGAAAAGACCATGTTGTGGCATCAAAGGCTTGGACATATTGGAGAGAAGGGCCTTCGAATACTTCATGGTAAAGGTATGGTAGAAGGTATGAGTAATAGATCTCTGGATTTTGATTTCTATGAAAATTGTGTATATGGGAAGCAGAATCGGGTGAGTTTCCCCTCTGGTAGTAAGAGGGCGAAATAGATACTAGAGCTTATGCACAGTGATGTGTTTCGACCTATGAAGGTTCCATCACTAAGTAAGTCTGCATACTATGTATCATTTATAGATGACTTCTCAAGGAATACATGGATATATTTCCTTAAGAATAAATTTGAAGTCTTTGATAGGTTTAAAGAATTTAAGGCTCTAGTGGAAAACCAGACAGAGAAGAAGATAAAGGTGCTAAGGACAGATAATGGTGGAGAATTTTGCACCAAGGAATTTGAAGAATTCTGTAAGAAGTGTGGTATGGCACGACAGAAGACTACTCCATATACACCTCAACAAAATGGAGTTGCAAAAAGAATGAACAAGACGTTGATGGAAATGGAAAGAATCATGCTCAGTGGTACCGCGTTAGGATAGGAATTCTGGGCAGAGGTGGTGGATACTGAATGTTACTTGGTCAACAGGTCACCTTCATCAACGCTGGAGGATAAGACTCCACAAGAGGTATGGACTGGTAAGAAACCCTCTCTTTCACATCTGAGGGTATTTGGATGTGATGCATATGTACATGTTCCAAAGGACAAAAGAACCAAGTTGGATAGTAAATCTGAAAAGTGCATCTTTATTGGGTATAAGGATGGTTTAAAGGGTTATAAGCTTTGGAACCCAGTAACAAGGAAGGTTGTGTAAAGCCGAGATGTGGTGTTCAGAGAGGTGAAAGATGTTATTAAACATGAAGTCCAACCAAAGGAACCTGAGAAGATAGAGTTTGAGCTAAAGGAGGAAGAATTAGACATTATAGCAGAGGAGGAATTAGAAGATGAAGAGCCACAAACTCCAAGTGTGAGAAGATTAGTTCGAGAAAGAAGGCAGCTAGAAAGGTATAGTCCATCTCCATTCTGTTCAAATTTTTCTTTGTCTTTTACTCATGATGATCCCAGAACTATGAAGGAAGCAGTGGATTCAGAGGATGGAAAACTCTAGAAAGAGGCCATGGTTGATGAAATGCCATCTTTGTGCAAAAATGAGGCTTGGGAACTGGTGGAGTTGTCAGCTGGAAGGAAACCCATTGGCAGTAAATGGGTGTTCAAAAAGAAGACAAATGCAGAAGGAAAAGTGGAGAAATACAAAGCTCGGTTGGTAGAAAAAGGTTATTCCCAGGTTGCGGGAATTGATTTTGGTGATATTTTTTCTCCTGTTGCCAAGGTAACTTCTATTAGATTACTTTTATCTGTTGATGTTGCTTTTGATTTTGAGGTAGAACATATGGATGTGAATACAACATTTCTTCACGGGATCTGGAAGAGGATATCTATATGAAGCAACCTGAAGGCTTTGCGGTGAAGGGTAAGAAAGAACTGGTATGCAAGTTAAAGAAGTATCTGTATGGATTAAAACAGTCACCAAGGATGTGGTATCAGAAATTTGATACATTTATATGGGGACTTGGCTTCACTAGAAGCAAAGCAGATCACTGTGTGTAATTTAAATTAATTGGTGACCGTGTTATTTATCTGGTCTTGTATGTGGATGATATGTTGCTGGTTGGAAATGACAAAGAAATTATCCAGGATTTGAAGACCCAATTGTCCTCCAAATTTGACATGAAAGATCTTGGTGCTGCAAACTATATTTTGGGCATGGAAATTAAAAGAGATTGGGAAAAGAGGAAGCTCTGGTTAAACCATAGGAAGCATGTCGAGACAATATTGCAGAGGTTTAATATGCAGGATAGTAAATTGGTGAAGGTTCCTATTCCTGTAGGTGTAAAGTTATTCGTTGAACAATATCCCAAGACACAAGAAGAGGAAGAGGACATGTCCCGTGTTCCATGTGCAAGTGCAGTTGGTAGCCTGATGTATGTGATGGTCTATTCTAAACCAGAAATTGCACATGCAGTGGGAGTATTGAGCAGGTTTATTTCAAAACTAGGGAAGGAGCACTGGAAAACAATGAAGTGGGTTTTCAGGTATTTGTGTGGCACTACTGATTATGGCTTGTGCTACCAATGAAGACCAGGATTGGATAGAGTGTTGGATATTCGTGGATTTGTTGATGCAGACTGGGCTAGAGATCTGGATCAGAGAAGATCTACAAGTGGGTATGTGTTTAACCTATTTGGAGGTGCAGTCAGTTGGATGAGTAAGAAATAATCTGTAGCGGAACTATCAACTACAAAGGCATAATACATGGTAGCCACTCATGCAAACAAGATAGCAGTTTGGTTGCAGAGATTGCGTTCAAGTATGGGATTAGTACAGGGAGCTATAAGGATAGACTGTGACAGCCAAAGTGTAATTTTCTTGGCAAAGGACCCTGCTTATCATTAAAATACAAAGCACATTGATGTTCAACATCACTTTGTGGGGGATATGATAGAATACAAAAAGGTGTTGCTGGTAAAGGTGGACACTTTGAAGAATAATGCAGATGCATTTGCAAAATATGTGAGATCTGAGAAGCTCTGTTGGTATAGAGAAACAATGGGTGTTGCAGGGATGGATAAATGAATAAGCTCTTCTGTGGCCCCCTGTGGAAAGAAAACAACAAGTGGGAGAATGTTAGGTTGTGTTATATTCTTTCCACAACTAGCCTACATAATTAACTAAGGAGTTAATGGGGGGGCATAGCCCCCCCTTCGTTGCACCAATTGTACAGCAGGGGGCGGGTAGCCTCCCTCTACGGTGTCTGGGGCGGTGCCCCGGGTAGATTTTTTTTGGACCCTATATTAGTTTGGGCAGACCTACTTGTGGTTTTGTGCATTGCTTTTGCACATGGTTTTGGATGCGATGGTTTTCGGTTCATGGTTTTGAACGCGATGGTTTTTGGTCCATGGTATTAGATGCTTCAGAATGTATAAATATGTACTGTAACATTGAAAGGAACATAATGAAAAATCAATCTTGTAGTCCCGGTTTTGGCATCCAGGGGAAAATATCCGTGTATATGTGTTTTATGTGTTATGCTCTCACATTGTTTATTTTCTATGTTTTAGAATTCGTATGCAGGTAATTTCTATATAGGGTTAAAACCTACAAGGCTAAGTGATTAAAAGGTTCATTTTGTAGAAGACATGGTCCAAAGGTAGCTTAAATGTGAGACCCAGTGAATCCAGCTCAAGGCCAAAAGGTACAAATGGTCAACATGCAATGTAGCAGTACAAATCAACACAAAGGAGCCTCTAGCGTATAAAGCCAGAAAATAACGAAGAAGAAAGAGAATGAGTCTCCAATACATATGTCATGGCAGGACTAAAGAGGACTCCCGAGCCTACTCAATATAACAGCATGTGAAACATATTCTAGCGAGGATCTAACCAATATGCCCATGTAAAGGTTGGCTCTACCATCATATCATGATTTTATAAGTCGGCGAGTGAAAATGGTTTGTGAATCAAGACATGATGGGGTTGACCCTATGGAAAAAGTATCACAGTATGTAGGCTAGGATGCAAAATTCAACGGAAAGTGATATTCCCTAACCTATATGCCAGTAAGAAAGCGATACCTGCCATAACGAGTTTGCAGTCATGGAACCGAAGCAATTTCTCAAAAAATCTCCAAAGTGTCCTATAAAAATAACCCATCCCAACACTCCAAGCCAAAAGGTCAAAAAGTCCACAAAAGAAAAATCAAATTTATAAAAAATAATTTTTATTTGTCAACCTATATAAGGACTTTTGAACTCACAATTTCCCATTTGTGTTTTGAGCAATTAGGTGAAGGCTTTGTGGAGAGAAAAACCAACCGAGCACCCTCCATCATATTCAACTATTCAAATTGCTTCAAATCTTCTAGGTAGCCTTCTAATTGAACTCCTGATAATTTTTCATCCTTTTTAGATGTTCCATCATAAATTTGACTGTAAGGAATCATTTAAAAAAAAATCTCTGCATATAAGCAGTTTGGATACATGTGACTCGTGTATAGGAAGGCCCTATAAGCGACTATGTAAATAATGAACTCACATGTGTGCAGATTCAAAATTAAAATCATGGTTTTAATGATTCAAAACATCATTTTTTGCAGGATGTCGATTAACTGGCATGAAAGAGTGAATAGTGCAATTGATAGTCAGGTAATGGAGGATCAAAATGCATTGGATGCCTTACATGGATGCGGATTGTTAAAATTCTTCAAAATGTTGAATATGAAGGCAAATAGTAGATTGCTTGAGTTATTAATCCACTATTGTAGTGCAGAAGAAGATGCTTTTGTGATTGAGCAGATGCCCTCGAGGATTGAAATAGAGGATATCTATTTCATTATAGGTCTTTCCTGGAGGGGAGAGAGGGTCCACTGAACCATCTTGTGTTCCTTATTTTTTGAGAGAGTACCTAGGCTTCGTCCCAAGGTATTATCCACCATCAACAACCTAAGAGATCCATAGATAGGCAAGTGGGATGACTTGATGAAACGACTAGGGGATGGTGAGGTCCCTAGGGCTACATTTGATGAAGAGTTTTTCCTTTGGTGGGAACAACAAGTCATTGCAGTTGAAGACCACCCTTATGCTAGCATGGATTTCCGAGGAGATCCAGATCTAGTGATGCCACTAGACGCAACATGGGGTGCCATAGGTATAAATGATTTTTAATTTTCATTTTAATATTTTTTTTGGATTTTTTGGAGTTTTAGTATAAATGAACTAAAAAATATTTTTGATGAGACAAAATAATTACAAAATTATTGATAATGACACAAATGTTGGACCAGTGAAACCTGATGGTCTTCCTTGACACAAGCGTCATGGAAGAGGTGCTGAAAGGGCCACAACAGAGACTGAGAGGACCCTCCATGCAGTCTAGAGAAACTTAATAAGGTTAACTCACCAAGTACCTATGGTGGCCATAGATGACCTACCAGAGGAGATGCAAAGACGCGTGGTGGGAGTACTATGGGATTGGTTGCGACTATTTTGGCGGGCGACCAATGCCATCGTTTTCTTTCTTGCTGCTCATCCTGAGCAGGATCACTAGATAGATGATCAAATCTTTTTTATTAGACATGATGGTGGGCATAAGCCCAAATTTTGTAGGAAATTTTGTCCTGATTTTCTATATTATTTTTGGACATAGAAAACTCTATCTATATATAGATAGTTTTATCATGATGATCATATATATACAAATGATACTTTGATTATTTTTTATGTTTTAATGTGATGAATGATTTATATGCAATCCAATGCTTGATTAGCGATATAATTTTCTAAGGAATTTTCTGATCGTGGAAAATGAACAAATGTGATATAAACAAATGATATTTGCAATAAATTCACTCTCAGAAATTGGTGATATAATAAGGATTTCTCATGCAATAGATGTTATTCAGTTGAGATACCAACAATTATGAATCTAAATAAAATACTAATGAATAAATATCAAGAGATAATTCCTCGGATAGTAAATTTATAACAACATTATATTCGGCGATATTATTTTAATGGGACCGTTACATACTGCTCTCGAAACCAACAATAGGCCAGATGGATAATAAATCACCAAGCCACGAAAGAAAGGTTCCGAATGTGTCTATTGGCACCATCGACGAACCCTAGATATGTCAAATTGTCCATCAATACCTGCCAAAGCAGATCAAAAATATCGACATCACTAAAAAGAAATAAATAGATATGTACAGTAATACAATATATACAGTTAAGTAAATGCTAGGCCCAAGCCTAAGAAAAGTACTTCTCTAGGTAGAGCCCATTTTCGTGCTCTACTAACTTGTTTCCTTCTAAATTAATCAATTCATAAGCTCCCATTTTCAAAAAAATTTTGATAATAAAGGGATCATACCACAAATATTTAAACTTGCTTGCCCCCAAGGCATCTTTGTCTTGATCATAGACTAGGAAAAGGCCACCTTCAGAAAAATTTCTGGGATGGACATCCTTATTGTATTGAGTTTTTACCCGCATCTTATGAGCTTCATTGACTATGGTAGCATCTCGATGCTGCCTATCAAGATGTTCCATATGAAAAAAGCGTTCTTCGAGACTAGAAGTGTTGGAAAGAAGTTCAACAACCAGTTTAAGGGAAGGAATTTCACATTCTACAGGAAAAATAGATTCCAACTCATAAACTAGTTGAAAAGGAGTAAAATCAGTGGCAGTCTTAATTGACATTCTGTATGCCCAACGTGCTGGATATAACATTATGTGCCAATTGTATCTAGCTTTGTTAAGCATCCTTTGCAGGATGATTTTAAGGGATTTGTTCATGGCTTCGACTTGCCCATTGGCCTAAGGATAATACAGAGATTGCTCTTATCGGAAACCCAACTTGAGAGCCAATTTAGACATCATTTGATTTTGGAAATGACTGCCATGGTCAGTCACAATCTCTTTAGGAATATCGAATCTGGAAATAACTTGATTGATGAGAAACAAGGTTGTTGTTTCACCATCATTTTTGAAAGTAGGGGTAGCCTCAGCCCACTTAGTGAAGTAGTCTACGACTGCGATGATATACTTGTGATTTCCTACCGAAGGCAGATTATAAGTAGTAAAATAAATACTCCACTTCATGAAATGACCAATGGTGATCATAGGGAAAAGTGGAGCTGGATGTACGCGCATTTTCTAAGTATAAACCTAACAGGGATGGCATTTCTTAACTGCTTCAATACAATATTTTAAAATCAAAGGGAAAAAGTAGCTTGCTCGCAAAATATTTTGGGCTGTAGCAAGCCAGAAGCTCCAATGTGGCAATCATTAGGCATAGACTCAGCTTCTTCCAAGGTTAAACAACGTTTGAGGATTTAATCAACCCTGTGACGATATAAAGTATCACCTATAATAATATAAATTTTAGCGAGGTGACACAATTTTCTACGTTGTCCTTGGAAAAAGAAAGCGAAAACTTCAAAGTTTGGAGATATATAATGATATCCCCATACCAAGGATCTTGTGAGGAAATAAGAAACATATGTTCATCAGGAAAAGTTTCATCATAAATGATTTCTTGCTCACAAGGTAACTCTGAGATCAACTCTGCAAACACTAAAGATTTCTTAGACTTAGCCGACATGAATTTGAGGTCAAATTCTTGTAAAATGACAATCCATCTATTATATTTTCCCCCAATCACTTGCCTACTAAGAACAAACTGATATGGATCGACGAATGCTAAGACAAATGTTTTTTGAAGTAGAATGTAATGTCTAATCCATTGGACAACATCGACCACTACTAAAGCTAATTTCTCGATGGGAGAATAGCGTAGTTCAGGACCTACCAAGCCTTGGCTTAGATAGTAGATTACATGCTCACATAAGACATCATCTTCCTGAACCAGAAGCATACCAATAGTTGATTCTGTTGTAGCAAGATACAAGAGGAAATCTCTGCTATAATCAAGTGGACTCAACAAAGGAGCAGAGGTTAATGCTTTTTTCCTAGCATTGAAAGAGCGTTGTGTGAAATCATCCCATAGAAATGGGACCCCTTTCTTAATAAATCTCATATATTAACTCCTTTTGTGATCTCGGCATAATTGGCTATAAATCTTCTCAAGAAATTTTCTTTTCCTTGGAGACTCTGAAGCTGACATATAGAGGATGGGGGGGGGGGGCAATTGAAGTATTGCCTCAACCTTGAAGGGATCTACATGAATCCCCTCAATAAACACGATGAATCCCAACAACCGATTGGATGTGATGGAGAAAACACACTTATTCAGATTCAACCCAATTTAGAAAGAATGACATCGTTCAAAAATCAATTGAATATGTTTAAATGATCAATTCCCTTTCAAGAATGGGCAACTAAATCATCCAAGTAAGCTTCGATAATGTGCTTAATATAGTGAAAAGCATATGACATGGCCCGATGAAAAGTAGATCCAACATTTTTTAGGCCAAAAGGCATCTTTTTATACCCAAATGTACCCGAGGGACAAATAAAAGTTGTCTTATGTTGATCTTTTGGATGGATAATAATTTGATTATAACCATAGAATCCGTCCATAAATGAGAAAATTTCATTACCCACACATTCATTAATTTGATCAATAAAGGGCATGGGGTAATTATCCTTAGGAAAAGCCTTATTTAGGTCCCTAAAGTCGATGCATACATGGATTGTTCCTTGCTTTTTGTCTGCGGGGACTAGATTAGAGACCCATTTAGTTAAAGGAACGGGGTATATGGAACCTGCCTTAAGAAACTTCTCAACTTTAGGTTTGATAGCTGCTGATTTTCTAGGGTTTATGTTCGAACTTTTGGATGAATAGTTTCTTCATTTTCGTACGTCTTGATCTCATGTTGGACTATAGATGGATCTATTCCAGGAATTTCCTCATAAGACCAAGTGAACACATCACGAAAATCTTTGAAGAGATCAATATAATTTATGAAGAAATTTTCAATAATGTTGGGATTCCTAGAGATATTCACTTGAATTTTTTTTTAGATAACAGACATATTACCTTGGTCAAAAAACTATGCTGGAACCAAAGGGTTTAAAATTGCATGGACAACACTAGTAGAAGGACTGGACAAACTTATTTCTACTTCTTGCAAATGAGGGAAGAAATATGAACGATGATGCAAATCAATCCATGGTCTTTCAACACCCATCATTGCTTCTATAATTTCTTCTTCAAATGACAACACAATATCTAAGCAATACTGAGCATAAGTTGAATCTAGAGTCCAGGCTGGAGCCACGTCCCCATCCAGATCCTCTAGTGAAAAAGGAGTAGGATCGGTGTCTATAATGTTAGCAATAGACTGATAAGGAATTTTTGGTGCAGACATAGGACATGCCATTCCACCTACCTATCCCTCATCTAATGTGGTGGTAAATGAGGGTAAGGGCCAAGGATCCGAAAAATAATGAGTTCTATAGAAATCTCTTTGAGAAGGTTCCTTGGAAGATGAAATAGCATTAATTCTAGTTGTTGGAGCAGGAAGATCAAAGGTACCCATTAAGGAAGAGTACATTTTGACTCCTAAATTATCTATAGGCTACTTGGGATTATCTACTAATGGAACAGTAGATTCAAAATATGTGTGGGAGTCACCCGGAGAATAACCCATCTGATCAATCTTTATAATTCTCCCTTCATGAGGAAAACAAAGGATGCAAAATAACGACAATACAATAGCATCCATCTCATAAATCCAATTCCTACCTAAAAGGATATTGTAATCCAGATTCACATCAACTATCTCTACTTCAATATTCACCACCTTACCCCCAACACAGATGGGAAAGGCTAGAATAATCCCATGTGGTCTATGAGAATGACCATCAAATGTTGTCAATAGAGTAGGTGAAGGAACAGGAAGAGGCGATCCAATAGCCTTTCAACATGATATGAACATTACACATGTGGAAGCTCCCTCATCAATGACAATTCAAAATATATTGGTCTTTCGATACGTAGAATTAATCTGAAAACCCATATGATGTGGGAGTCTCTTCTTGAAGTTTGACATATTGAATGTAAGCACAAGAGAATTTTTTGGATTAACTTCTCTGATCACAGTGAGTAATGCTGTCCTTTGTGTGGGGCACGACTAGAGTACCTCTAATGTTGACATAACAAAAGGACCCTTAGCGAGTGTTGGATTGTTGGGGCTTGACCCAGGTTCAAAGGTGATTTAGCCAAACAAATCCCGGTACTACTGGCCCTTTCGGCAATAGCCCACGGAACGTCGATTGAGGTCTCACCTAAAGTAGTATGCGAGGGTGCTAGAACCAGGTTTCTTCACCTTGGAGATGTCTGAGGAGTTCAAGTGGTCCACAGTTTGACCCTGCACACACGTCGCTACGCGTACTTTCTCGTACCTCGTAGCTTGAGATGCTGCCTTATCGCAGCCCTACTCAAGGGTTGAACACTGCGCCTCTGCATTATTACCCAAGACTTCACTGATATTCCACTGTTAGTTGATTAACTTAGCCTATTTTCATGTTTTAAATTATACTTAACAATATAAACCATTCATATAGGTGTGCGGAGTAAATAAATGGTATATTCACAATTTATATCAAACATGCATTAACCCAAGAACAGATACACAAATTGGTAACAAAGCTTCTCTTTATTAATTTCTTCCTTAGTTAGCAGGGGTCTACGCACTCAGTTGCGGACTACTAGGACTCTACGCACTCAGCTGCAGAGCCTTCTCCTACTCTACGACCCAAAGACACACTTAGTCACTTAGACTCTTTTTTTTCTCTCTTCGCTTGCTCGCTTTTCTTTTACACTTAGAGCCTCACTCTATTTATATAATCCCAAGGTTCGTGGACCATGGGTAGGCCAAAATTACATTAAAAGACTACAACAGACAACCCTGTGACTCTATCATACATTTCATGCTCCACACTTACGATTCCTAGAGCTTTACAACACCATTCGGTCAAAAATTTGGCTTTGAGCCCTAATGGCCCCCAACAAAAACATCGTGACTCGCCCTCAAGTCACTTTGTTGGTGTGGTGATCTTTTTAGAAAGTCCCTCCAACTATTCTCGAACTATGCTAAGTTTAGCAGTGAACTGAGCTGCTGCTTGCTGAATCTACTACATCTGTTGTTCTGAGACCTCTCTGTCTGGGGTGCTTCTTTGCATTAAAGTGTGCATCCCCTGCATGTGTGTGAGCTTTTCTTAGATTTTTTCTGTGATAGTGAAGGTCTCATTGATCTAAGGCTAAACACGCACTTTGAGAATTGCCTCCTTGTGTCGCACCACGTCCACCTGCTCCTTCAATGATTTAGCTTGCTGCATCCTCGCAAGCCTCTTGGTGAGGACTACTGTCTATGTAGTTCCTCGAATACTGTCTTATAGCTATTATAGTTCTCACACTTTTGTTTCCAAGCACTGGATATTGGGGTCCTCCTACAGAGTTGTGAGAACCTCAAGTACTTGTTCCAATATGTTGGTACAGTCTCGCACTACACCTTCGATTTCCTCGATTTCTACTGTGATAGTGCTAGCGCACTGTTCTCTGACTTCCAGGGGAGTGGATGACTACACCTATAACCGTGACTTAGTGATCTGAAGATTCAACTCCAGCTAAACCTTGGTCATTTCTTCCCTGGCCTCGCAGACTCCTGTTGCTAACCTGTGGATTCACACCTCCACTGGTATATCTGTTTGGATGGCCATCTCTGGGATGCTGCGGCAAGCATCGTCTACCACATGCACCAAATGTTGATTTGGTGACACCAATTTGTCAATGTTTATCTTTTTCTCATTGAGGACTTGGATCACGCAACTCTCCCTAGCACGCAACTCTGCTGTTATCCCATCCTGTAACAGATATAGTGTCTCATGCGGAAGGGTAGCTAAATTAAGGCCAAGGCCTTTCATCATGCTAACTAAAAATCTATCGGCCTCATTTTATGTCACTAGGGCTCCTCCCGGAAACATTATTGTGTTTTCCATCCGTGCACGCAACATTTGTTCTGCTGCTAAGGATCCTGCTACGAGGTGGGTTGAAAGGGTACCAACCTGAGGGGGCACACCTGTAACTCCTGCAATTGCGCTCTGAGGGCTCCCAACACAATCTGGTTCTCCTGCATGAAATTCTGAAGGGCCTCATTTGTGACATCACACACCATCTCGCCAATGTCAAGCAGATCACCCTCAGTGAGGGTGATCGGGTCAATGGCCAATTTCGAAGCCTTGACCTTCTTTCTCTATCCTGCTCATTCTTCCGTGTGTGGGCACTTCAACTATATGGAAGTGGACCCTGGATCCGCACCTCCTTCTTCTATTTTTGCTTTTTCTGCCTCTTTCCCCTGCGAGGACATTTCTTGGCCCTCGCTCACCTTCGTGGTTGCTTCCTGTGCTGCTACTACTTCTGCAGCCTTTTTCTACTTTGTGACTTTTTGTGCCACTTTCTGGATTGCTTGTACCTTAGCTATTGTTGTTTCCTTCCACCTTTTCTCGGCTGATATGATCACTGGTGCAGGTACCTCCTCTGTGTGGCACTTTCACATAAATTTGCCTACCAGGAATTTGGGTGCTATGCGTACCGTTTTGTGCTTGATCCTAGAGATGGTGTAGCTCCTCTTCCTCTTCTACAGCTAGTATGTCATCTCCATGGCTTCTGCGAGGGCAAATCACTACCCTTCCCTTCCGATATGGTTGCAGGGTCCTTTCCTTTATATGGTAGCCAAGAAATGCGATGAATTAGGTCTACCATGATGGGGATGGGCTCCTCTAGTGATAGATACCCATCATGCACTAGGCAGAGCAACTACTTGATGATAAAAATGGTTATTGGGGTGCAGTGGAATTGCAGCACCCATAGTAGGTTCATTAGCCCGACCTTTTCCACTTCGTGCAACCACTTCCGCGAATCTAATGTTGTCATCACCCCCACAGTGTTCTGCTTCATAAGGTTCCCAGTCTCAAGGTGAGGGAACTTCTCATGGTCAGCGAGGTCCCAATATTCAAATTTCACGGTTGGCAAGCAACCCAGGTGTGTGCCTTCAAACATAATTCCATTTGGGAGGAGTGGGGTCTGGAGTGAACTCTTGGTTTCATCTAGGTCCTTGGGCACTTGGCCTTCACTTTTCACTGGGGGATGTGTGCGGGCAGTTTTGTCGCAGAGTGTGTAGGTTGAATATCCACCTACATGCCTTTGTCGTCTTCCTCTGTGATGATAAGGGCCTGCAAATATTCTTCTTACTCATCTATTTCTATTGTGACATCTTTCCCCTTCTCTTCCATTGATAGTTTTTTGCGCAGCAGGTTCCTCAGGGACATGCATATAGGAGCCATTACTTGCTTATCCTTCTTGGATCTTGGCGTACGTGGTGATTTGGGGATCTCTACCACAACCTCGACACCTTCTGGAACATCCTCCATAGTTGGGGCCTACAAGGCCTCACTGGCAGTTACCTCTTCTATTCCCAGACCATCCTTAGTTGTTGTCATCGTATTTGGGTTGTACTCTGTTACTCGCGAATTCAGGGGCTCAATCAATGCTCGACTCACAATGCTCAGGGCTCTACTCAATCGCTCAATTCTCAAATGACCAAGTGTTGTTTGTTGGGCAACCCTTTGTGTTTAATAATGCCTTTTGAATTTGAAATTGACCGCTCCCCCCAATTCCAGTCCATTAATTCTTTCTTGGTGCAGATTTTCCCAAATCTTTCCCATAAATTGCGTCTTAAATTCCTGCCACCCACTCCATTTGGCCTCAAGTTGAGCATCCCATTGTGAATAGTGACTTCAACGATCACTTTCTGGCCAATCTACATGGTAGCACACCCCCCTATGCATGGTCGTGGAACTTGTGACTCTCTACTTCTGCATGTATCTTCCATATCGCACCGCTCCCAGGTAGAATAGTTTATAGTCCTGCGCTCCCTTCCAACTGCCTGAAGCGCTAAGGCTATCCTTCCCTTGGCTAGTTAGGTGGTCGCACCACCCATGTGGGGCTCCATCCTGTCATCCATCATGGTTCTTGGAGGATCCCCACCTTCGATTGTTGTGGTCGACATCATAAACTTCACCACTTGCAACATGCTACCCTGGTCACTATGCTTGACGATATGTCATCCAAGCCAAGGCACTAGACTAACCAGTTCATGGCGATAGTTCTCAAACTTGTCAGTATGATCGTGCACACCTTGCCTAATCATCCTATTTTTTTCGGTGAGAAACTCTTCCTTTATCTCGTCCTCTAGCTTCTTGACCTTTGCATCGATCAAATCCCTTTTCTTCCTTAACGTACCCTTTCGTTTTCAAGTTTGTGGAGTCTAAGGCTTCCCTATTGGATTGCTTCCTCAAGTACCATGTGTTCAGTTTCTTGCGGCTATGTGATTCCTTATTTTCGGGCTTCTCAAACCATCATATCTACGAGTGCTGCTATGCGTGGACTAGGCTTTGCATGCTCCATAGGGATTACAGCATCTGCTTCATACTTCAATGTCGAAAGTGCCCGCGCGGTCTGGCTTTTGCACATGGTCCTATAAACCCATAGAACTACTGGTACATGCAGGTCCCAGTCAGTGCGTCTCACATGGTGGACCGTGTTCAGGACTTCGCATAATTTGTCAACAGCTTCCACGTGGATAATCTGTGACATGCTTGGTCTTATCATACTTCGTTATTCGCGCCATCATCTTGCCCACTCCTGCTTGTTGGCCCTGTTTCCTATTGTGAGGACGGTGTGCATTTGTCTACGTTGCGTACCATACTCTTGTACTCATCTAGAGAGGTGGGCACATAGGCTATTTTTGCCATCATTCCTGGCTTTCATCTACCTCTGAGGCTTTCCAAACTACATGAGCATCATCCTTCTACATTCGCGCCAGTCCTCAAAACTTCTTTGATGCATACCCCACCATTTTGCAGGCGTAGTGTGCAGTGCCCATTTTAGAGCATTGAAACGTTGTTGTTCCAGTACTTCTCTTTAAAATTTGTTTAGGAAATCATCTACCTCGGTCAACCATCATTCATAGGTAGATATCTTACCTCTTTTGTCACGTAGCATAATGACCTTATCATCATGTTACAGTTGAGTGTTGTTACCTCATGTAACTGATTCTGCTATCGTTCTTTCTCCTCGTTCGAATTTGAGGTGCAGGAGCTTTCACGCTCCGAAAAATCCTGCCACCGCTGTTGGATTCGCCCAATCCTACCCCCACATGGTTATCTTGTAGATATAGTCTAGATTGTCGTCATTGTCACAGTTGTGCACTGGCTCTGTGTAGCGCGATCCTTCCGCAAGGTCTAAAGGTATCACTACGCATAGCGACTTTTTCTCAAAAATAATCATGCACTTCTTTAGATTTATCACTCCATTCATGTCAGTGGCCCAATATATTCCCAGTAACACGGGATAGGGATTGTTTTCATCAACAATATATATCACTTCAAAATCTGCAAGCTTGTTCACACCTTCGATATCTACCCTTATTCCTTGAAACCTTCCCATTGGTAAGATCTTTTGCTGGTTCGACATCTGCAATTGAATAAGAGACCATTACAATGCAGGCATGCCCATGCGCTCCCATGTCTACTTTGGCAGGACGTTTGTGTCCGACCCTAGATCCAAAATCATTTGATCCATTTCATATTCCCCGATTTGCATAGTCAACCTCATCTCCCTTCCTATTTTCGTTTTGTGCTTTCTGAGCTTCCAAACTACACGTGGTTCTCTTGGTCCAGCACATCTACTGATGAGTTCTTGCAACCCTTTCACCGCTTTGCTGTCGTGCATGAACTTCATGTATGTCTCCAGAAAGGTAGTGAGCATTAATGGGTCCATCTCTGGTTCTAGTTTATCTTTACTACCTGAAGTGGAGGCCTCCATGAAGCTATTCTTAGCTTCCATGAATTTCTCCTTAGTGCCCTCCAAATAAAATTCTGGTTCCTTTGTTGGAGCCTTGCGAACCCAGGAACTTTCTTCAGGATTCTTGCCCTTGTCATCTCCTATTGTGATACCGCTTCGGAGCACAATGTTTACATTCGGGTCCTCTTTGCATGGCTCAAAGCTCATCATTTACAGGTTCTGAGTCGGGGGAGGTTGGAGTGTTCCTTTATGGTGCAACCTTGCTATCAATGTGGGGCAATCCTCTATCTCATGATCAAACTAGGTACAATATAAACATGATCCTCCCATCAGATTTGTACAATTGTGGGCATAATGCCCCGTCCCTTCGCAATTGTAACAAATCAGCTGTCCGCGACCCCATCTTGGCACCATTCCACCTCGACCTCGTCCACGCCCCTGAAATCTAGTGCACGCCATCCCTGCATTTTGATCAAGGGCTCACGTTTCGATCTAAACTCTGTTGGTAGGAGTTTGATCCATCATCAATTCATAACTTCTACAGGTACAATCATCATGGCCTACTGACCTATAGAAATTACAGAACAACTGCTAGGACATCTGCGTATACTTTTGTAATAGATGGCAGTTATCTGTAGCATGCTTCCCTCCTATCTGACAAATCACACACCATAATGCAGATGCCACACTCGGTCCTGCCTATGCCTCTGGTCTCAATGGCATTGGCCCTCCTCCCGCCAGGTAGTTCACGAAGACTAGACAATGGTCCTTGTCATGTCCCTGGCCTTTTCACTTTATGCACCATACCTCCTCACGTGCTTCTGGGTGAGTTGTCCTATCTTGTTTCAAACTCTGCATCTCAAGGCACAAGTTTTTCAACTATTTGTGGATATGTTGGACTCCCAGGTTAGGATCTTGTATTGGGGTCTCATGCAGTCTCATTGTGATCTCCAAGGCCTTGGCCTGAGTTGACAGCTTTTGTTATGACAACGTGTCCCTTAGATGTGGCGTTAGCGACGCTACAAACCATGCGTGGTGTTGCCCATCCGTCAAGGTCATGTTGGCTTCACGAATCATACACTTCAGTCTCTAATCTAGCTCCCAGGGGGTCTTGCCTAGAAGCATTGCAATTTCCTTAATCCAATAATTGATTGTGTCTCTAATTTTGGCCTACTAAATTCCCTGTTTAGCGCAGCATTGATATCCGCGATCCTTGCATTTGGATTGTCATTGGAATGTTTAATGTACCACATCAGTGCATGATTGTGCAAGGTGCTAACCATTGTTGCCTTCTTTATATTGTCATATGTGACTCCTTGCGCTTCCCATACAACCTTTACTATGAACCAAAATTGGTCCAGATCTTCATTCCCTACTCCTTTTAACACCGGAAATTTTATTGCGCTTACCATATTGAACTGTGGTGGTGGCGGAGGTGGTGTGGGTGAAGATGGGGGTGAAGATGGTGAAACTGGTGGTGGTGTAGGTGGGGGTGGTATGCACAGAATTCGTTGTCTTATCAGACTGATCACACTTCTTGGTAAAACTTTCAAGAGCTCCTCCTCACTTTCCCGTGGAGGGGAAATCAAGGGAGTAGTCTCTAATTCTTCACTACCTTCATTTCTGCAGATCCTCCCACTTCACGTGGCCCCAAACATCAATTTTTTTCGCATAACTCGCTTTTCACACAGTAGCATTTTAATCCAAGTGTTCAAAGATCTAACGTACTTACCTCGCGGTCCTTTGAGGAAGCGTCATTTCACCTCACTATAGCTAACTGTAGTATCTACTGTGAACTTGGTGATAAACCCTCCTATAACCTGATCGAACCAATGGTCCACAATGCACGATCTTATCTTCCGATGCTTCCAGTCTGTGCACCAACTCTAGAGTCCACATAATACGTTTGTCAATCCTACACCTTCCTTGACTGTCTACTAGCTTCACGATCCAATCATACAATTCAGAGGGGAAGGATGCAAAGAAAATTTCGTGGATTTCCCTATATAAGTAGCGCTCTAACCAATCTTCCTTTGATACTTGCGGATTGTTGTTTTCCTGCACCGCGAACCCATGAATCTTCTTGTACAACCACTCTTCAATTTCTTTCATTGTCAGATTCCAGTGACACAACATCATACATCTCTTATGTAGATCCTAGTCTTGGCAGTGGAACCATTTGTTGGCTTGTTGGGGCTTGACCTAGGTTCAGAGGTGATTTAGCCAAACAAATCTCGGTACTACTGGCCCTTTCAGCAACAGTCCGTGGAGCGCAGACTGAGGTCTCACCCGAAGTAGTATGGGAGGGTGCTGGAACCAGTTTCTGCACTCTAGAGATGTCTGATGAGTTCAAGTGGTCCACAGTTTGACCCTGTGTGCATGTCACTACGCGCACTTTCCTGTACCTCATAGCCAGAGATTCTGCCTTCGCGCAACCCTACTCAAGGGTTGAACATTGTGCTTCTACATTATTACCCAAGACTTCATTGATATTCCACTATTAGTTGATTAACTTAGCGTACTTGCATGCTTTAAATTATACTTAACAATATAAACCATTCATACAGATGCACAGAGTAAATAAGCAGTATATTCACAATTTATATCAAACATGCATTAACCCAAGAACAGATACACAAATTGGTAACAAAACTTCTCTTTATTAATTTCTTCCTCGGTTATAGACTGGACTCCGCCTTGTGCACTTAGCTGCAGGGGTTTGCGCACTAAGCTGCAGACTACTAGGCTTCTGTGCACTCAGATGCAAAGCCTTCTCCTACTCTACAACCCAAAGACACACTTAGTCACTTAGACTCTTTCTTTTCTCTCTTCACTTTCTTTCTTCTTTTTTTTACTCTTAGAGCCTCGCTCTATTTATACAATCTGATGGATATGGGTAGGCCAACGTTACATTACAAAACTAGGGTGGACAACCCTGTGACTCTATCAAAAATTTCACGCTTCGCGCCAACAATTCGTGGATATTTACAACACCATTCAGTCAAAACTTGGGCTTTGAGCCCAAAAACATGCCTTGGGGGGATTCTATGCCCAACAATGAGATATTCTACAATCGAGTAGTTCTGGGCTACCTTAGCATTAGGGTTAATGGTTGAGCATTTTGCAGAGACTTTCAGCGTTCAAGGTATAGACTCAACTATGGGCCTCTCGATATGGAGTGGCTCTGGAGCATCTGGATCAAACTTAGCCTTGGACAATTTTAATTTACCATAATCATGTGAGCGTGTAGGAAAGTAAATATGTGAACTCATCATGTAAACATTTGATGTATTTTCCGCTTCCTGGTTTACCCCAGTAAGGGTACTGGTACTAGGGTTCGTGCTAATAGGTAACTGCTGCCCTTGGGGAAAAGCGTTAGTTAGAATAGCCTGGGAGCTAGAAGACCCCTGTTGAACTAATAACCACTAAGCGTATTGGATTTTTGGGAAAATATGAGTGAAATGATATCCATTGCACAACTTTCATGGAAATTTTACTTTTTTATTACACTCTTTTTTACCCCCTCCATCATCATTTCTGGGTTTGTTTGCATTATCCTTCCCATCTTGGTTCTTTTTTCTACCTTTCCCTTTCTTCATCCCATTAGATTGTTGGTTCCCTTTGGGGTTAGAAGTTTGGACAACATTTATAGATGTAGGTTGAGAAGGAATAAGCACTGATGGCGATTCCTGCATAGAAGAATTAGTTTGTAAAGACAGTTGCTGCAATTGATTTAGAAAGTTGGTCGTGTTAGCATCCATTGATCCTACTAGTCCATCAGCATGAGGACCTCACTTCGGCTTGGATAAATCAATCTTGGACCTAGGAGCATCAAGATTTTTTTTTTTGAAGAACCCCAGATTGAGAATATATAAGTTCTAACTGTTGGGCTCTACAAATATCATGTTCTTTAGTAAACTCACCGAAGAGCGATACATCCTTAGAGATCTCACATTGTAAGGATTGAAGAAACTATTCAAGAAGGAATTCTTGTGGAATATTAGCTTTAATGAGCCTCTTCCTTCTCCTCCATTCCTGGATATATACCGAAATGTGGGTTGCCTGGTCCTAGTGAAAATTAGCTAATAGATCAGTTCCAACATCATTATAGACATGAAATTGAAAATGGTTAAAATATATTGTTTCCAAATCACTGAAAGAAGTGAAGGTGCCCCCTGGGAGTTCAATATACCACTTAGTTGCATTTCCAGTTAGGGCACATTGGAATAGTCTCAAACTGATTGAATCATCTATCAAAGAGTTTGATGAACACCATAAGTGGAATGTGATTAGATGGTCACCCATATCTTCACAAGTATTCACCTCGAATTTGGGTATATCAAATGGAAGCTTGTTTGGAATCGGAGGCCGGAATGGGTTATATTTGATCAAATCATTAGTCAATTTAGAAAGATGTGACAAGTTTAACATTGCCAGAAAAGGTAATCATGGAGGACCCTGTGGATTCCACCTGGTCTAGGTAGAATTCCCAGGTTGCCTAAAGTAATTTGTAGAGCCACCTGAACCACAAGGAGTTCCTTGTGGTCCAGAAAAAACCAGAGTTTGACCAACTCCTACCAAAAAATTTCCATATCCAGTGAAATCCCCCCCTAGAGAGGTGTTGAAAGGAGTAGAGAGCCCATGGTAAGGGTTCCGTGCAAGAGCATAGGGAGAAAAACTTTGAAATGAACTAACAGAATGATAATGTTATGAAACCAACTCACAAAAAGATTGAAAAGAAGAATCAACACCTTAGAATTCAGCCTCTTCAAGGGGGAAAGCTCTTTTACATTACACAAATGAATAATTCTTGGATGATACAAATGACAAGACCTCCTTTCTCTATATAGGAGTCTAAGGGGTCACTACATAATCAAAGCCGACATAAAAATAATAATATAAGGGCACAAAAATAACAATAATGGGCTTCTACGGGGCACAATAATAACAATATGGGTACAATAGGGGCACAGCAATAACAATAAGGGCTACAAGGACAATAGTAATGGGGGAATCACTAGTATTATAGCGACCTAACATGCCCCTCTTCTTCAAAAAGGTGTTGTCCTCAACACTTGAGTAGTTCTAGATGCTTCTATATAAAATTCTCATCCTCCCATGTGGAATATTTAGTGGTTAAGTTCTTCTACTTGACAAGATACTCTAAAATTGATCGATTTCGCACCTGGTGAGTTCTTGTTTCTGTGACTGCTTTAGGTTCCAATATGATTTTTCCTTCCTCGTCAAGTTCTTAAAATATTGTTTGAACTGGGAGCTTGTCACCAATAACATTATTTAAGCATGAAACATGGAAAGCTTGGTGCACTTGAGAAGCTGCAGGACACTCCAATTTGTATGCCATACTACCAATCTTTTGCAACACCTTGTACGGACGATAATACTTTGGTGATAATTTATTATCCTTATTATCTTGCTTGAGAGGAATTTGTTTATATGGTTATAGCCATAGAAATACCCAATCATCTATATCAAATCTTCTTTCATTGTGATGTTGAACTGCTTGTTGTTTCATTGTATTATGTGCCAAAGTTAGGTTATCCTTTAAGAGTTGGAGAACTTGTTGTTGATGCTCGTTGTGATCTTCCACTTCTTGAACCTTAGAATTTTCTCTTAAATATGATGTGATGGACGGTGGGTGATATCCATAAAGTTCCATAAATGGGGTCATTTTTGGTGCAGTATGGAAGGAAGTGTTATACCACCATTCAGCCAAAGGCAACCAATTGCCCCATTATGTTTGTTTATTAGATACAAAGCAACAAAGATATCCTTCCAAACAATTGTTTACTATTTCAGTTTTCCCATTAGATTGAGGATGATAAGATGAGCTATGAGCTAATTGATTACCAGGACAAGAATATAATTTTGTCTAAAAATTTCCAATGAAAATGGGATCTTTGTAACTTACAATAATTTTTGGGTTTCCATGTAGCTTTTGAATTGTTTCCATAAATGCAGTAGAAATTGTACTGGATTTAAATGGATGAGATAATGCACAAAAGTGTGCATAATTGGTAATTTTGTCAACTACCAGCATGATGACACGCTTCCCTTCGGACTTGGGTAAATCTGTGATGAAGTCCATTGAAACCTCCTCCCAACGTTGACTTAGAATGGATAAAGGTTTTAATAGACCCAGGTTTTTAATTGTTTCAACCTTATTTTGTTGGCAAACCAAATGTTCCACCACAAAATTTTCAATATCAGATTTAAGGCCATCCCAAAAAAAACTCCTTCTTAACCTTGTGGTAAGTTTTAAAAAATCCCGTGTGCCCTCCTAAGGTAGAGGCATGCAATTCCATAAGAATCTTTTGTTTGAGTTGGGAATTCTGACATAGGTATAAGCGATCTTTGTACCATAACGAATCATTATTCAAGCTAAATGTATCAGATGTATTGGGATCTTGTTGTAGCTTTTGAATATGTGCCCACACTTCTTCGTCATTCTTCCATTCATCCCTTGCCTCATTTATCCAATCTGGTTGGATAATTGAAATGGCACAAAGCAATGATTCCATATCCTCATCCTTTCTTGAGAGTGCATCTGCCACAAAATTTTTCTTCCCTTTTTTGTATATGATTTCAAAGTCATAATCCAACATCTTTGTGACCCATTTTTGCTACTCTTCTAAATATAATCTTTGTTTTGAAAAGTATTTAAGACTATCATGATATGTTTTGACCTTGAAGTGTTTTCCCATTAGGTAGGGTCGCCATTTCTTAAGTGCATGTAGTATTGCCAACATTTTCTTCTCATAAATAGTAGTGTGTAAATACTTTCCTTTGATTGGATGACTTTTGAAAGTAATGGGTCTTTCTTCTTGCATTAAAACAACACCAATTCCATTTCCTAAGGCATCACATTACACAATAAAGGTTTTTGTGAATTTTGGTGTAGCTAAGACTGGTGCTTGGCACATTTCCTCTTTAAGATGTTCAAAAGCCTTCATTGCTTCTGGAGTCCATAAAAATGAACCTTTCTTCAATAATGTTGTTAGAGGTTCCACTATTCTCCCATAATTCTTAACAAACTTGTGAAAATACCCTGTTAACTTGAGAAATCCTCGCAAATGCTTTATGGATGCGGGGACTTTCCATTCCTTAATGGATTTAATTTTTCTAGGGTCTACCTTAACACCTTCATGAGATACAATATGACCCAGATATTCCTCCTCTTATACTCCAAAGAAACATTTGGATATTTTTTCATATAATTATTTCTCCTCCAATAGTTTGAGCACCCTATCAACATGTTGAACATGATCCTTCCAAGACTTTCTATAGATTAATATATCTTCAAAAAATACTAACACAAATTTTCTAAGGAAGGGTTTGAAAATGGAATTCATCAAACCTTGAAATGTAGAAGGTGCATTGGTAAGGCCAAAAGGCATGACCAAAATTCATAATGACCCTCATGAGTTCTAAATGTTGTTTTTGGAATGTCTTTAGTCTTCATTTTGATTTGATGATATCCTGAACGAAGATCCAACTTGGTGAAGTAAATTGATTCATCTAATTCATCCAATAGTTCATCAATGATAGGGATGGGAAATTTATATTTAATAGTGAGCTTGTTGAGCTCCTTATAATTTAGACACATGCGCCATGATCCATCCTTCTTGTGCACCAATACTACTGGAGCAGAGAAAGAACTTTGACTAGGTTGAATTATACTAGCCTCTAGCAATTCTGCAACCATATGTACAATTTCACTCTTTTGGGCATAGGGATATTTGTAAGGCCTGATGTTTGGAGGAACAATTCCTGGATTCAAATGAATAGAATGATCATGATCACGAATAGGTGGGAGTTCTTTAGGAGTCTCAAATACCTTGAAATGATTGTCCAAGACTTTTTGGAGATCTAGAGAAATAGATTATTTTGATGTGGGAACCTCTAGCAAACATAATTGTGCAATTATGCCTTGTTTTTATTTCTTTATAAGCTTTGCCATTCCATTAGAGTTAATTATCTTTCCTAGTTTCCCTATGATTTTTCTTAATTCAACTTCCTTTCCTTCTGAAGAAAATTTCATGAAATGTTCTTGAACATCAAAAGCTATTGTACCCAATGGTTGTAGCCATTGGACTCCTAGTACAACATCAACACCACCCATTGGAATGGAAAACATTGGGCTATTCAATACATATTCTCCCATGGATAGCTTGATATTATGGCCCTTTCTAGAGAAATTTATGGTTCCTCCACTTGCAGCCATCACTTGACACTCTGGTGTTGGATATAGGAAGCAATTCAATTCCTTGGCTATCTAACAATGAATAAAATTTTGGGTACTTCACGAATCAATCAACGCTATTACATTTTTATTCTTGATATGTCCTTCCATATTGATAGTTTGAGGAGTGGTAATTCCGGCCAATCCATTACAAGATATGGTTGAATTCATTTCTTCTTTCTCTAGGGTTTTTTCCTGGTGTATATCCTCTTCTTTTGACATTTATTGTTCCTTTTCTTCCTCATCTTCACAATCTATGTAAAATAATTTATTCTCAACACAATTATGACCTTTAGTGCATTTACTATCACAACTATAACAAAGCTCTTTTTCTATTTTTTCTTTCAATTGTTGGGGTGTCAACCTTGTAGGTTGCGGAAGGCTAGGGGAAACAACACTTCCATCCTTATAGTTGTGAGTGGTAGGCTTCCATGTTTCCATAATTTTGCTTTCCATTTTTCTTGCCAACCTGAATGCCTTCTCCAATGAGTTAGGTTCCCAAAGGTGAACCTGATGTTGGATGTTATCCTTTAAAGTCCCTATGAAAACATAAACCCTATGCTCCTCTGGAATATCTTTTACCCTTATATTCAATTTTTGGAAGTCCTCAATGTGCTCCATCATTGAACCCTTTTGTTTGAGGTTTATCAATTGGTTAGAAAAAGTGTTTCTTTTTGTATCCTCATAATGTGCTATCATTTCTTACGTAAAAATTGCCTAAGTGACAATTTGTTTACGAGAGCAAAGCCATCGATACGTTAAAAACTGATTTGGTTCCAAATATAAAGTTTCAATGCATACCTTTTGTGTATTTCGCACATTATGGAGATCAAAATATTGCTCCATCTGTAGTATCCATGTTATGGGATCCTTGCCATCAAACTTCCTCATATCGATCTTTTGAACATGGCAGGTCTTCAATCCAACATTAGAGTCTATGAAATCACGATTAACATTTCTTTTGTTTTCATCATGAGTTTCCTTTACTACTTTTTCACCATTAGTAAGAATTTCTTGTAGCAACTTATTCAAATCTATATTCAAATAATCCATCTTAACATCCATGTCATTCATCTTAGCTTCCATTCCATCCATATTAGATTCCACACCAAACATCTAAACTTGCACGTCATTCATATTAGCTTCCATGCCATTCATCTTAGCTTTGGTTACCTTTTGTGAGAGTGAAATTTGTTGCACTTGGTCTCATAATTTTGATATATCATGTTGCATTTCTTCCTCTTCTTCATGAGTCATGCTAGAGCTTTTAGGTTTCTTACTAGGTGTTTCCATTTTCTTTCCTCGGGGCATCAATTAATGATAATTATGCTTCACTATGGCCTTTGAACTTCAACCTAATTTATCAACCCAAACTTATGCAAGATTTTAAAAAGACTACACACCTTTTTTCGCTTTGTAGAAACTCGATATTGAATCTGTTGTATCTCTATAATTGTGGATCTCCAAGGTCTGAAATTGATTTCTGCGGTAGCCCTCCGAGTCCTCTTTCCCATGCCACTAGTCAATGACCTGATTATATAATTTCTTAGTAGATAAAACTTGTACTAAGTTCCATGTGTCACTGTTGCGGCCTCAGGATCTGAAAAAGATACACAGAAAACTACAGTCTATCCTCTTTTTGTAACTTCTTATGAAATTTCATCTGATGCTCAGAGAGAAAGTTATGACGATTTTCCCAAGGTCACCTGTTTGGAATGTAATTCAGAAGTCTGTAAAAACCATAACTTTCTCAGATCAAATCTCCAAAAATATAGTGAGAGAAGATCTAAAATTTGGACCCGAGGTTCAGACTGATTTTAGGTCAAATGGGGTTTTATTTTAGCTTCTGAAACATCACAGGAAAAACGTTATAGCGAAAATTCCATGCTAACCTGTTTGGAGCAGTGAAACACTAGAATCCAAAGCTTTGATACCAAATATTATGAAACCAGCTCACAAAAAGATAGAAAATAAAGATCAACACCTTAAAATTCAGCCTCTTTGAGGGGGAAACCTCCTTTACATTACACAAATGAACAATTCTTGGATGATACAAATGAAAAAACCTCCTTTCTATATATAGGAGTCTAAGGGGTTACAATATAATCAAAGCTGACATAACAATAATAATATAAGGGAACAAAAATAACAATAGTGGGCTTCTATGGGGCACAATAAAAACGATATGGGTACAATAGGGGCACAAAAATAACAATAAGGGCTACAATGACAATAGTAATGGGGGAATCACTAGTATTATAGGAACCTAACAAACATTTCTAAAAAAAGTAATCGTGAAGGACCTTGAAGATTCCACTCGGCTTGGGCGGAATTCCTAGGTTGCCTGGAGTAATTTGTAGAGCCACATGGACCAGAAGGAGTTCCTTGTGGTCTAGAAAAACCAGAATTTGACCAACTCTTGCTGAAAAATTTCCATATCTAGTGAAATTGCCCCCAAGAGAGGTGTTGAAAGGAGGAGATAACCCTTGGTAAGGGTTCCATGCATGAGCATAGGGAGAAAAACTCTGGAATGAACCAATAAAAGAATACGACATGTTTCCCTGTTGGCCGAAAGAGAATTGATTCCTGGCCCCAAGTCCACTAACTGCAGGGTTTCTCCATCCTTGGAAAGGATTATAACTTTGACCCGTGGAGGGAAAAGGTACTGATCCTAAAGATGGTTTAGAATGTGGTGTATGACCACTCCCAAAAGGGAAACCTTGAAAAGAAGCTGACCCACTTAACATGGAAGTCATATACGTGGAGGAAACATATGGAAAACTTAGTGGAATCGTAGGAGTCACGTCGGTCCACATTCCACAGGGGATAAAACCAGTGCCAAAGGTGAAAGCTTGGGAGTGCACACTCGAAGATGGAATGGAGGTAGAGCTAAATATCACAGTGCTACGACTAACTGAAGGTATAGAAATAGTTCCTCCTCCTTGTACATATACAAGAGTTTGCATAGTAGTAGCACTTATGGTGGAAGCCATGCTCCCAACAGTGGTCATCAAAGGAAAATATCAAAAATTACGTGGGCTTGAAGGCTTGTTGGTCAGAGTCCCGACGTATAAGAAAACATATGGATGATCAGGAGGGAGAGAAGAATTAGGAGTCAAAAGAGACTTAGGAAGCTTTTTAACCTCAATAACATCTTTCGACTAAAAGAGAACTCTAGAATGGGCTAGAGTGTTCCTCTCCAACCCTCTACTTATACCAGGTCTATTTTATGAATCAATAACTACAATTAGAGGATCAATCTCCACTGCATTTGCTACCACTAATTGGAAATCACCACAAGAATTTCTCCTACACCTTCGAGGAGAAGGCTCAACACTCGAAGGTGAAAGCCCACGAAGCCTCCTAGACCGACGAACTGGTCGATCAACCACTTTTAATTATTTTTAATAGATCTAATTAAATAATCAAAAAATTTGTAAAGCTAGGACTACTAGGAACAAAGAGCACTCTCTAAAAAGTCCCTAAAGATATAGTCAATCAAACTACTTCCAAGTATTTTTGCTCTAGGTGATGAGGACTGGACACTAAAATACAAGAAAGTGAAAATAAAGGACCTTCCAAAAATAGTTTAGGGGAACGACAGCCTAGGCCTACTAGCGAAGGTAAAAAAAATAGTTACGCTGACCTCTAGACAAAAGCCTTTGTCAATGTAAGAAACAAAGCTTCGCAAGGGTACCCTCTGGAAGTACTGATGAACTTGATGCAACATATGTTTCAGGTGCCACAGGATTCCCCTCTGCAGCCACTTATGTGATCCCTAGGAATAGAAACTATGGGCACCAGTTCGTATCAAAAGCCGGACATAACATTCGTGAGGCAGGATCCAACAAGTAGGAGAGGGGGTATTTCTCTTCCTTGTCTTCACTCTCCCTCGTGCTTGACTCCCAGTCAAGGAGCTTTCCCAGTCTTTCTAATGACACTGGATTTCACTCATTATTTAGCTTTTAGGTTTAATGGTTTGAGTGGCCTTAGAGAGTTAAATCTCCACTCACCTATTCCAATTGTAAAAACCTCTAGGGTAAATGTGCATATAAAAAAAATAACATAAAAGGAACAAAAATACAATAAACATATTAGCCATCAAATTCCATATATACATCAGTACATTTGCAAATGAAAATCAAGGGAATGAATATTTTTTCATTAATAACTGCAATGAACCAACCAGAGATGGGACTACCATGTTCCACCCGACCATAGATTAGTTGAGCCAAGTCTCTCTTCAGCCAATCATCCCCATGCCATATCCCAAGCATGAATGTGGGATCTCATAGAACACTTCAATCAAAACTCATCCAGGGATTCCAGAGGTCGACCACCTCAACCCATCAAACAATGATTCCACCTCACGATCGGAAATCACCAAAAACCATCATGAGATTGGTCTCCATCCAAGCCTTTCAGGGCTTCTAGAGTGTTTTTCCAACCAGGGCTTCTAGAACTAGTAACTCAACCCACATCTTATATAGGGCTTTTGGAGCATTTGTCCAACTAAGGATCCTAGGACTAGTAACTCAACCCACCAAGGAATTCCAAAGTGTTTGTCCAACCAGGGCTTCCAGGACCAGTAACTCAACCCAAGATGTTACGGGGCCTCCAGAGCGTTTGTTCCACCAGGGCTTCCAGGACTAGTAACTCAACCCAAGCTATGGAAAATGAGAACCAACCAAAACAAAGCAATGAAAGTAAACCCACAATCACCATGGCTATCTAGGAAATGGAAAGGCTAGGCAATCCACTGTCAATCCTAGCCATCCTCCATGCCAATGACAAATCATAACCAAGAAACCACATGCATGTGCCATGCATGCCAAAACTAGTGAAGAAATCATACATGAAACTCGGTACCAGCAAGAAAATCTGATGTAGCTGTTGATGCCGATGCCTTGTTGCACTTTTCTGCTCTTCCTTTTCCTTCTTGCTCCAAGAACCCAAGTATGCCACACCCTCCAAGAGTGCTCCAAGAAAAATCTAAGTAACCATGAGTATGAGAGAGAGAGAGAATAATGAGAGAACTCCAAAACTGAACTAAAAAAAGCTTGCCAACTAATCCTTAGAAGCCTTTTTATGAACAAGACCTCTATTTTCTTCATTTTCCATTATTTTCCTTCATTTTCCTCCTCACATGCAATCTGTGACCTTTCACCTCATTTTTCTCCTAATTCCATTATTTTAATAAATAAATGTGCCAAAATGCCTTTTAATGCCTTAGCCATTGCCTTTGCCAATTTCCTTAGCCATAAACAATCAAATGAACATCCCTTAGGATGTCTTGCCCAACATTCGTCTTGGAATAAATGTCTCAGTCATCCGTGGTTATTTTTTTTAACATTTATTACATGGAATTTTCACCAAGGCTGTTACACCAATGCCCTAAAGAACTTAAAATCATTGGTGTTGTCAATGACAAAATTAAAAATTTCTAGTTATTTTTATTAAACCGCTGGATTTTATGGGGTTGTTCTTTAAGTCAAAGGTATAATGAGAGTGAAACTTATGATGTTTTCAACACAAAAGAAACCAATAGAAACTTAACTCTATGTATGCAATTATTTTCTTTCGATGAAAAGGGATTTCTACTCTGTTCTACGAAAGACTTATATAAGAAAAATACTCTTTTCTTTTTTCTTTTCAAGACACTCCACACACTCTCAAAATATAAAAGACTAAGAATGCTTATGTGTAGGTTTTAACCCTGTACAGAAATTACCTGCATACGAATTCTAAAACATAGAAAATAAACAATGTGAGAGCATAACACACAAAACACATATACACAAAGATTTCCCCTGGATCCCGAAACCGAGACTACCAGCTTGATTTTTCATTATGTTCCTTTCAATGTTATAATACATATTTATACATGCCGAAGCATCCAATACCATGGATTGAAAACCATCGCATCCAAAACAATGTGCGAAAATCATGCACAAATCCATAGGTGGGTCTGCCCAACCTAACATAGGTTCCAAAATCAAAATTTTCTGGGGCACCGCCCCAAACCCCATAGAGTGGGGTTACCTGCGCCCCTACAACCCCCTATGACCCCCCTGATACGTAATCGTCACAACGAAGGGGGGGTTTCGCCCCCCCTCTAACCCCTCGATTAACTGCGTGGGTTAGTCATGGAAATAATATAACATAACCCAACATTCTCCCACTTGTTTTTTTTCCACAAGGGGCCACAAGAGAGCTTAGTCATTTATCCAGCCCTGCAACATCCATTGTTTCTGTACACCAAGAGAACTTCTCAAAGCTCATATATTTTGTCAATGCATCTGCAGTATTCTTCAAAGTGTCCACCTTTACCAGCAACACCTTTTTGTCTTCTATCATATCCCTCACAAAGTGATACTGAACATCAATGTGCTTTGTCTTTGAATGATAAGCAGGGTTCTTTGCCAAGAAAATTGCACTTTGGCTGTCACAGTCTATCCTTATAGCTCCCTGTACTAACCCCATACTTGAACACAATCTCTGCAACCAAAATGCTTCCTTTCTTGCATGAGTGGCTGTCATGTATTCTACCTTTGTAATTGATAGTGCCACTACAGATTGTTTCTTACTCATCCAACTGATTGCACCTCCAAATAGGTTAAACACATACCCACTTGTAGATCTTCTCTGATCTAGATCTCCATCCCAGTCTGCATCAACAAAACCATGGATATCCAAAACTCTGTCCAATCCTGATCTTCCTTGGTAGCACAAACCATAATCACTAGTGCCACACAAATACCTGAAAACCCGCTTCACTGCTATCCAATGCTCCTTCCCTGGTTTTGACATAAACCTACTCAATACTCCCACAACATGTGTAATGTCTGGTTTAGTACAAACCATTGCATACATCAGGCTACCAACTACACTTGCATATGGAACACGGGCCATATCCTCTTCCTCTTCTTGTGTCTTGGGACACTGTTCAGCAAATAACTTTACACCTACAGGAATAGGAACCTTCATCGATTTACTATCTTGCATATTAAATCTCTGCAATATTGTCTCGACATACTTCCTCTGGTTTAACCAGAGCTTCCTCTTTGCCCGATCTCTTTTAATTTCCATGCCCAAAATATAGTGTGTAGCACCAAGATCTTTCATGTCGAATTTGGAGGGTAGTTGGGTCTTCAAATCTTGTATAATTTCTTTGTCATTTCCAACCTGCAACATATCATCCACATAGAAGATGAAATAAATAACACGGTCACCAATTAATTTAAATTACACACAGTGATTTGCTTTACTTATGGTGAAGCCAAGTCCCCGTATAAATGTATCAAATTTCTGATACCACATCCTTGGTGACTATTTTAACCCATATAGAGACTTCTTTAACTTGCATGCTAGTTCCTTCTTACCCTTCACCACAAAGCCTTCAGGTTGCTTCATGTAGATTTCCTCTTCTAGATCCCCGTGAAGAAATGTTGTCTTCACATCCATCTGTTCTACCTCAAAATCAAAAGCAACAACAACAAATAAAAGTAATCTAATAGAAGTTACCTTGGCAACAGGAGAAAATATATCACCAAAATCAATTCTCGACACCTGGCAATAACCTTTTGCTACCAATCGAGCTTTGTATTTCTCCATCTTTCCTTATGCATTTGTCTTCTTCTTGAACACCCATTCGCTGCCAATGGGTTTCCTTCCAGCTGACCACTCTACCAGATTCAAGCCTCATTTTTGTGCAAAGATGCCATTTCATCAACCGTGGCCTCTTTCCAGAATTTTTCATTCTCTGAATCTATTGCTTCCTTCACAGTTCTGGGATCATAATCAGTAATAGACAAAGAAACATTTGAACAGAAAGCAGATGGACTATACCTTTCTAGCCGCCTTCTTTCTTGAACTGTTCTTCTCACACCCAGAGTTTGTGGCTATTCATCTTCTAATTCCTCCTCTGCTGTATAGTCCGATTCTTCCTCCTTTAGCTCAAACTCTATCTTCTCAGGTTCCTTTGGTTGGACTTCACATTTAATAACATCTTTCACCTCTCTGAACACCACATATCGGTTGTACGCAACCTTCCTTGTTACTGGGTTCCAACGCTTATAACCCTTTAAACCATCCTTATACCCAATAAAGATGCACTTTTCAGATTATACTATCCAACTTGGTTTGTTTCTCCTTTGGAACATGTACATGTGCATCACATCCAAATACCCTCAGATGAGAAAGAGAGGGTTTCTTACCAGTCCATACCTCTTGTGGAGTTTTATCCTCCAACGCTGATGAAGGTGATCTGTTGAACAGGTAACATGCTGTCTCCACCGTCTCTAACCAAAATTCGTGTCCTAACCCGGTATCACTGAGCATGCTTCTTTCCCTTTCCATCAATGTCTTGTTCTTTCTTTCTGCAACTCCATTTTGCTGAGGTGTATATGGAGTGGTCTTCTATCATGCTATACCACACTTCTTACAAAATTATTCAAATTCCTTACTACAAAAATCTACACCGTTATCTGTCCTCAACACCTTTATCTTCTTGTCTGTCTGGTTTTTCACCAGAGCCTTAAATTATTTAAACGTGTTAGAGACTTTAGATTTCTTCTTAAGGAAATATATCCATGTATTCCTTGAGAAGTCATCTATAAATGATACATAGTACACAGACTTACCTAGTGATGGAACCTTCACAGGTCCAAACACATCACTGTGCACAAGCTCTACTATCTGTTTCGCCCTCTTACCACCAAAGGGGAGCTCACCTGATTCTGCTTCCCATATACACAATTTTCATAAAAATCAAAATCTGGAGAGCTATTACTCAGACCTTCTACCATACCTTTACCATGAATTATTTGAAAGCCCTTCTCTCCAATATGTCCAAGCCTTTGATGCCACAACATGGTATTCTCTCCAGAGACCACTAGATTTTCTACTCCACCTTCAGGAACCACAAAACTGTTGCACCCATTAACAACCGTTCTACCTTGTAGCTTGTACAAAATTCCAATCCAAACTCCCACATCAATACCAGTGCTCCTCGAACCATCTTGCAGGTATCCTTCTCGAACACTGTTTTTACACCTGCATCATCCAACTTGCTTACAAAAATTAGATTTCCGGCCAATGCAGGAATGTGCAGAACACCCGGAAGTGTTCTAACCCTTCCACCTTGCAACTTCAACTTTACTTTTCTGCGACCAACAATTCTAGCCTTCCTATCATCCCCTAAGAAGACATCACCACCATCGTATTTCTCATACTCGCAGAACCACTCTCTATGGGGAGTGAAGTTAAAGGATGCACCTGAGTCAATCAACCATGCTTCATGATCTACATGTGTACTTGAAGAAGCCAAGTACACATCCCCACCTTCATCTAAGGTGGCTTTCACCTCTGCAGAAGGAGCATCATCAGATCCCTTTCCTTTATCAAGAGCTTTAGATTTACAGTCCCTTTTGTAGTGCCTTTCCTTTTCGCATTTCCAGCACACCACCTTTACATGTTTTCTTGGAGATTTAGATCTCCCTCTAGATTTAGATCTCCCACTCGATGACTTATTTTTGTTTCTGTTCTGGGACCATCCTCGTACAGACAAGGCATCACCATTCTAGCTATCCATATTTTTCCATCTCATCTCCTCCGTCACCAAGGATGAGACTATTTCATCAAATTGCAAGGCAGATGCATTGCTACCTATTGCAATAACCAGACTATCCCATGAATCTGGTAGAGAACACAACAAATTGATGCACTTATCTTCATTTGAAATTTTAATATCAACAAATGCTAACTGACTTACCACAGTATTAAATGCATTCAGATGCTCTATCACCGAGTCTCCAACTTTCATCCTCAGGTTATACAATTTTTTCCGTAGGAACAGTTTATTCACCAGAGACTTAGATTGGTACAAAGTCCCTAACTTGTCCCACAAAGCCTTTGTCGTAGCTTCCCCTCATACATTTAGGAATACTGAATCTGAGACACACAATCGTATTGTGCTCTTTGCCATTCGATCTAACTTCTTCCATTCTTCAACGGACACTCCTATTGGTTTAGTACCTAGATCTACCAGGATCCATTGACCTTTATCCACCAACAGATCCTCCATCTTGAGTTTCCACAACTCAAAACTATAACAATTAAATTTCTCGATCTCTATCTTTCCACTACTCACCATCTTCCTTCACCACCAAAATCGATCTCGCAGATCTCTCACTGAACAAGGTCTACCATAGGTCCGAGTGAAACCCCTTAGCAACAAAGGCATCCCCTTGAAGCCAAAACAACTATGATACCATATGTAGGTTTTAATCCTGTACAGAAATTACCCGCATACGTATTATAAAACACAGAAAATAAACAATGCGAGAGCGTAACACATAAAACACATATACATAGAGATTTTCCCCTGGATCCCAAAACCGAGACTACCAACTTGATTTTTCATTATGTTCCTTTCAATGTTACATATTTATACATGCCAAAGCATCCAATACCATGGATCGAAAACCATCCCGTCCAAAACCATGTGCGAAAATCATGCACAAATCCATAAGTGTGTCCACCCAACCTAACATAGGTTCCAAAACCAAAATTTTATGTGGCGCTACCCCGGACCCCATAGAGTGGGTTTACTTGCACCCCTCAAATCCCTTGTGACCCCCTCGCTACGCAATCGGTAGAACAAAGTGGGGGCTCTACCCCCCCTCTAACTCCCCAGTTAACTACGTGGGTTAGTCATGGAAATAATATAACACAACCCAACATTATGATGAAAACTAACCTAATGAACATTTAAATGATGATTCAAGATCCTAAGAATACTCATACGGTAAGCAAAAGTGCTTATTCATAAGGTCAATAAGCCAACTTGACAATGAATAGGGAAAAAATTTTAAAAACAAATTTCCCTCAAAACTAAGGAAAACAAAGTGAAAAAGATCACAATTGCTCAAAAACAAAACAAAAGGAACCAAAAAACCAAAAGCTTGGAAAGAAAAAGAAAGGCTAAAACTATGTTTTTGCATTTTTCTTTTTCAAAGAAACTAAAGAAATTTTCGAGGTCATAAAAAGAACTACTAAATTTCAAAGATCAAGAAACAAGCACAAAGAGTCCTTAAACTTTGCAAGCTATAAAACTCATTAATAAATGAAACTTGAAACGAGAAGGACTACAAACTTGTATAAGCTAATATGAATAATAGTACCATAATTTCAACAAATCGACAAAATGTCAAGAAAGACTCTCAAATATTGCCAAAGAGAAACTCAAAAATCGCGAAAAAAAAAGGTCAACCAAAAGGGAAAGGAAAGCAAAGCAATTCAAAATTTGGGTTAAAAACAAAACTAAAACCAATTTCTTGTTCTGGAAAGCTAGAACATCCAAGAACTTCTAAGAGAAGCCTTGAACCTAAGATACAAACCGAAACCTTACTCAAAAAGAAATCCTAGGCCAACTAGGCTTTTCACTGAGAAAGAGATTCGAAATTGAAATCTTGCAAGAAAACAGAGTTCTATAGACAGTGGATGACCAGAAAATAGCAGAATTCACCAAGACACAGACGTAATTGAGCAAAATATTTTGAAAAAATAATTCAAAATTATGTATATTGACTGTGTAAATACACAAAGGTGTGCACATGCATTTCAAACACAGAAAACATGCATATATCGGAGTTTATTTTAGGAAACTACCATGTATACGTGATTGTACACCAAGAAAAGCGTGTATAAAAGAATGAATCAAGAAAAACAAAAAATCAAGGCTTGATCCAAAAGATCAGAATTGATGTCTGGGAAGCTAATAAGTCAATGACATTGCAAAAACAAGAAATCAAGAAAACTAACATGATCAAGAGCAAACAACCCAAACTAGGAAAAACAAGAATGTTTTCCCGAGCGGAGCCGCCAATTTTGTTGCAAGTGGGAAAACCCTAGGGCCTTGGGTTTAAAACCCCAACAGAGCGGAGGGCATACAATAGCAAGAAATGTGTAGAAAAATAATCTAAATGCTTAAACTACTAAACTGGGAAGCACTGGTATTATCCGAAGGTCCTACGTTCGGTGTCGATCCCACAGGGTCCAAAACCTCTGCTTCTTTTGATACCTCTAAACTGTTGGGTGCAGGAATTGTGGTCAGGAAGACTCCTTCAACACTTAATTGTCAACTTGAGGTTTTTGTAAACTTAGAGATGAAGCATAGGAAATACCACAAATGATATGAACTTTTCCAAACTCTATTCCTACTTCTTTAATTGCAATCTTGCAAAATAAAAAAGAAAAGATCACCCGAAAATTTACACCAAAGATATTGTAGTGCTGAAATATGAAATAAAGTACTTTTGCAGGAAAATAAATGAAAGGAATTCTCAAACCTCTTGCAAACAATATTTGATTAATGAAAGTGTAAGTCTATGTTCATCTTCAGTGTAGTTGTATGCCAGGTTAATAATTGAACCCTTGAAGATATCTAACTCATAGATTTTTCTCCCTACACTAAGCTATTATTCATGTACTTCTGTAGTGTGCTTGCGCTAGTACCAGAACAAATCTTAGGTGTTGGAAGTATATTTTACACATGTATTGAAGATTTATGTCTTTATGCAGGAGCTCTAATCCCCAAGGCTAGAGCACTCTATTCCTGTATCAGGAGATTGATTCCTATACTGGGATAGAGGTTCCTTGAAAAACATTTCCAATCCTTCTTTCGAGAAAATAAAGAATGTTTTAATTATAAAAAATAGCTTGCAAAGGTGAATGAAACTTCAAAATAAATTCTTCAAACCAAAATATGCTTCAACCAATCTTAATGTCTAGAACAAGAATTAATTTCCAAAGTCAAAGCGCACTCTTCTTTAATTAAGGAACTTTTGCATGTAATCTAAAAGATCATTTAGTTATGATAGCATGCTTCAATCTTGTAATAGTTATCCACACAAACTTATCTGCATTCATAACCTTCTTAACTCAGAAATATCCCCTCTAAGAAGAATTACACATAAGTCTGATCTTTCCTAAACGACATAAAGTGCATGCACAGACTAGTGTGTAGCAACAACATTCAATTTCTGATTATCAAAAGTATGTTTAATTCAAAATATCAAGAATATTTTGGAATGAAAATCACACTTTTTAGAATCGCATTAAGACTCATCAAATACATATAAGAACAAAAGACTATTACTGTAATCAACAAAAGGAATCAATCTGCGAGACTATAAATGCACTAGTGCAAGAATGCTTGCTTGCGCGATCTAGGAAGAAAATGAGATTAAACTTCGAAGAAGGAAATCATAAGATTAAATTCAATCAAGAACGTACACCATGGATCCATCACATTGTAATGAAATCAGATTTAAACTTTGCAGAATAAAAGAGACATCTATTTACTTCACACTTTGCATCAAAAGAAATTAACACACCTTAATAAAGAAAAGAAGAACAAGAGGGAGAATGAGATGGGTTGGCTGCGCCATAGGGAACCAAATTGTTTCCCTATTTAGGAAACATAAAGATTTAGCTCTTTAATCAATGCATCAATAGAAAATTACAATACAAGATTGAGAAATCATGGCGTAGTTCCTTTATATCAAAGATCAGAAAATATACATCATGAATTCGAATCCATCCCAGAACAATGGCAATAACAACAAAATTACAAAAGGACAGAATCATAGTATTTTTTTATAGCTATCGCTCGCTAAAATTTTCTATCTAAGTTCTACATTTTATACATTCATTCAGACCTACACCCATAACCAAATTACATAAAGCGTTCCAATTTGAGCCTTATGGCTATAACAAAATAACAACAACAGGTCGTGCTAAGCCTTTTGGCTATAACAAAACGTTATTCTAGGTATTGATCTGGCAACCTAATCTCCACCATATCCTTCAATTTTCTCTATGCTCTGAGCCCAACTCGAGTTAATTGTTCTAGAACACGTGTCTGCATGGAGTGGTGAGTTTTCACGATAGTTGAAGATTCGCCAACGGTGTAGGAATCCTACCTGCACTCGACCACGTTAACAATATTATTAATTCATTGTCTGTCAGATACTTATAGGAAGAGAGTTATTATTTGCAAATATTAAAAGGTATAAAATATATGAAAATGATTAATTAAGCATATTCGTAACCCTTAAACATGAAACATAAAGCTAGTGCAGGAAGAGACATGATTCTTGGACTAGTGCAGGAATAGGGGGTTTGCAAGGTTAAAATAGAGGTATACGATTATGGTTTTGAAGGGAAACATGGTTAAAAATGAAGCAATTTAGCCTACCAACATCCTCCCCTCGTTCAGCTATTGTGGGTCCTCACACAACCTTTAACAGCTTCAAAAAACCAAAACAGAAGGGCCTCCCTTTAATTTTGAACTTGTATACTGATCCCTGATTTCATTATATTTGCCTTCCTGCTTCGAACCCTTTTAAGTTTCTTGGTCACCTTCTTAAGGAATTCATAACACTTCGAAGCCTGATACTTTGATATCTTAACTTGTCATTTTTGTTCCTTCACCTCTCCTGCCAACTCTATGTCTTATCATTTTTGCACTGTACTTTGCTCTTTCATGGCTTAGTTTAACACCTCCAAGCCATAAACATGTTGGCTTAGTTCTTCTATCTGACTGTTCAGACAGAGAGTGGATTTCTCCACTCTCAATTCCTCGGGTGCAGACTTTTCGGCAGTTGATTCCAGACATGTGATGTCATCATCAAGGTCAATGTTATCCTGATCACCTTTTAATTCCTGCATTGTAATATCATCAAAGGTTTCAACACCCAGAATCTCAATGTTGCTAAGGGTCTCAATGCCCTACATTTTTACCTTATCATGGGTTTCAATACCATGTCCATTCAATTTACCAAGGGTTTCAGTACCCTGCTCCTCAGATTTATTAAGGGCTTCAATACCCTGCTCATGTATCTCACTAGGGGTATCAATACCCTTCTCTTCAAAATCGTTGAGGGTTTCAACACCCTGCTCATTCATCACATCAAGGGTTTCAGTACGCTTCTCTTCAAAATTGTTGAGGGCTTCAACACCCTGCTCATTCATTGCACCAAGGGTTTCAGTACCCTTCTCTTCAAACTTATTGAGGGTTTCAGTGCCTTGTGCCTTGTTATCCATTTGACCCTTTGTCGGGTCCTTACTTGTACTCAACATCACTTTTCTTTTCTTCATTCTGCCAAAGAGGATCGACAAGGGTGTGTCGTCCTCCTTTTCCACATAGTCACCATCAACCACTATATGAGTTGTTGCCTCAGCAAGAACCAAAAGATTATCTTTACCTGGCGAAGAAAGTGGCGAGTCATCCAACAATCTTGAAGAAGTCAACTGAACATGACTCGCCTTTGAGGAGGAAATTCTTCACCTGGCTGACCTCCTGGTCTCAGTAGGATGTGGGGTCACCATTTCTAATTTCTAATCTTGCCTACACTCCTCTTTTGAGCCGAATTCATCTTTTCTGCTTTCTTCTTTTGAGCCGACTTTTCTTCACTCTTCTTTTGAGTGGACTTCTATATGCTCCACCCTGAAACTCCTTCAAGAATTCCTCCCAAGTCACATTTTTAGCTTCTAGCTCTCTCCTAACTAAGATTTTGATTAGGCTGTGGTCATATAATTTGTATAAGCATTGATTGGATTTTCCCTTTTGAACCCATTTCACCATCTTTTCTAAACTGCTGGGAAAATAGTACAGGAAATTTATGAGCTTACCAGACTCAAAGTGCAAGAGTAGGTGTATGTGGTAGAGGAAAGTTAGTGAGTAGAGGCCCTCGCAAGTAAGGAACTTCTACAACACATACGGGAGATCCTTCCACTTTCCAATCATAGCATTCTGTCGGAGGCCGTTCTTCTAGTCCACCTTCTGCTTCAGGTTGACCACGAACCGACGCCACAATTTATTTTCTAACTTCTCCTTCTTGAACCATTTCTCCCCCACTGTTGGAAACCATGTAGCCTAAGATATGGATTCTTCCATTACTGCAAATTCTAATGAACCAACCTTAGCTTATCTCCCGTTGAAGGTCTGGGAAAATGCTATTTCTACATTTGAGTCAAACCCATCAAAGTTATGCAAGAACGGTATGAACCTAGATTCCTCTAACATGGAAAGACTATTCCTGTACTCAGTTGTTTGTTCCATCTCTATGGATCGTTTCTCAATCCTTATAGGCACCATGTCTATTCGAATTCACCCACTTTATGTCTCTAGTTTGAAAAATATATTACAACAAAAAGAACTTAAATGGTGGTCGAGCTACACAATCACTGTTATATCAACCATTTCTCAAAATATCGTGCTTCATTATGAAAATTACACAGATGTGAATGTGAATTGGTGCAAGTACATGGAGGCGATGATGATTAGGAGAGGTGGCGGTTTAGAAAACAATATCACATAACGGTCATGCAAGGTCAAATATGGGGTGAGGCCATCATTATCAGGTGATGAGTTTTCCAAGGGAAGGTAAATATTGAATATCAAGAGAATCGTACCGCTCTGCATTTACGCCATGATTTCGCATAAGGTGTACTTGGTACTCATTGAGAATATAAGGTTCCGTAACCTAAAATATCCTTATACTTAAACGATTTATTCCTAATTTAGTAAATGCTAAAACAAAGTGTTAATCATAATATAAAATGAATGTCATGATCTGCAGGTGGTATAAATATTTTTTCTGTACAAAGGTTTATGAAACGAAAGATAAGCTTGAACACACATTTTTTCACTAGGTGTTCCTGTACCTGAACATGTGTGTGTGTGTGTGTGTGTGTTTTAATTTTTCGTGTTCAGTAGTGAGGATTCCTATACTAAACATGCCTGCACTGAATGTGATTTCACCAACCATGCCTGCACCGAGAATGCTTGCACTACCCATGCCTACATCGAATCTGCTTGTACTCAAACACACATTCCTGCACCAGGGATATTTGTAGCGTAATAGGAACCAAAAGAAAATTATGATAGAATACAATTTATATATTGGATTAAGAGATTTGTTGAATATACAAAGGAGATTTTATTTGCCATTCTTTGGTGTTAACATATGGCTTTCTATCTATTTTGTGAGTTCACATCAGATCCTACAACCAATCCATGAGGGAAAAAAAAGAAGTGGGAAAAGGGTAAATTTCTAGAATGGGAAGGAAATTATGAAAGGGAATTCAAGAGTGAAACCACCAAGAGGGATAAATTGAAAAAAGGATTTTGGGGAACATTTTTCAAGGGAAAAGAGGGAAATAGGAAATCGGATAGGGAAACTTCTTTGAAGAAAGGGATCGTAAACATTTTGGGATGAAAATAAGAAAATAAGGGGATTTTTTTTAAAAGGGGAATAGAAGAAAGGTAAAATTTCACCTGAATTCTGCCTGCATAGTGCTGATCCATAATATAAATGCAACGGGAAATGAGTGTTACCCAAATAAGAATTTCCATGGCAACTATCCCAAACATGGATAAGGGCCTGGTTCTTGTACTTGAACCTGCTTCTTCTTGATGATAGTTAACACATCTAAAGGTCAAGAAACATTCCCATTTTATTAGGACTAATCCTCCTGCCAGCAAGCTAGTTTTCAGGTTGAGCCTTCTGTAATCACGTCAGTAGAACTGATTTTCACAATCATGGGAATTTTTTTTTTCTTTTAAACTTTTTACTTTTGTCTTTTAATTTTTTTTCTTTTTAATTATTTATATATATTTTTTTGGATTTTTCTTAAATTTCATTTCAAGAGAGAAGAAATCATATTACAATAGGCGGGCATAACCACCTACTAACTGAACTTCAGCCTATTGCTGCACTTGCTGCACGAAGTATTCCTTTGTGATGGGCTGAAAATATACTTTAATCTTATGCCCATTCACAAGTAAAAATTAATCTCGCCCATCGATGGTTTTGTCTTCTACAACCCCATTTTTGAAGACTTGAATCACCTCATACGGTCCCATCCAATGATTATGGAACTTCCCCTTAAAATGTTTAAATCTAGAGTGATAGAGAAGTACCCAATCACCTGGCTGGAACCGTTTCTTCCTGAAAAAAATTCCGTGCCACTTATTGCGTTGTTGCTGCACTAAAATATTTTTTTTGAACAACATCCCTTCGAAATTCATTCAACTCGTTTAGCTGTAATAGACGTTGTTGTTGTGCCTCCGAGAGAACTAGACCCAACTGAACTGCAGTCCTGAAAGTATTTATCTGAAATTCAATTGGGATAAGGACTTGTTTTCTGTACACCAGCTCATATGTTGTATGCCCTATGTTGTTCCTCCAAGTGGTTCGATAAGCCCATAAGGCTTAAGGCAACTGACTAGCCCAATCCTTCGTGTGCATGTTTATTATTTTGGTGAGGATGGATTCGATCACCTTATTTGTGGATTCCACTTGGTCATTTGCTTACTAGTGGTATGGTGTAGATTTCCTGTGCCAAATCTTATATTGATTCATGACTTCCTATACCAAGTTAGAAACAAATTGTCGTCCATTGTCAGAAACCATTTCTCTAGGAACGCCAAATCTAGTAAAAATTTCAGTAAACAAAAATCAACATCAAAATTTTCAGTTGAAAAAGAAATAGCTTTAGCCTCTACCATTTAGTAACAAAATAAATTCAAACCAAAATATGTTTTTTATTTAAAGATGTGGGATTTATGGGTCCTACAAACTCAATAACCAATTTTTCAAATGGCTCAATCATGACTTGAGTATATAAAGGCATTTCATTGGCTTGAACAGGCTGACCCATTTGTTGACAACTATCACAATGCCTAACATATTGTTTGGGATCCTTAAACAAAGAAGGCCAAAAATAGCCAGTGCATAACATCTTAGATGCAATTCATTTGTCAGCAAAGTGGCCACCTCAAGGTTCATCATGGGCAGATTTTAAAATATCAAACATTTCTTCCTCCCTTACACACATACAAATAACAAAATCTGGTCCAGTGTAAAAGTGGTCTCCCTGTATCCAAGAATATGAAGCACTTTTCTGAATAATATTTCGCTTTTCATGAGTGGATAAGTGAGGTGGTTTTTTTCCGGTGACAAAATAGTTGGCTATGTCAGCAAACCATGGAGATTTTGCTGACATAGAAAAGAGATACTTGTCAGGGAAATCATCATCAATAGGAATTGCTTCGCCAGGATTGTTTAATCTAGAAATATAATCAGCTACAACATTAGAATATCTTGGTCTATCAATAATTGTAACATTGAATTCCTGTAATAGAAGTAACTTCCTAGTCACTCTACCACTAGTTAAAGGTTTATTCATTAAATATCTTAAAGAAGAATGATTAGTATGAACATAAACTTCATATAATGTATGAATTTATTAATAGAAAAAATAACTGCTAAACATTCTTTCTCAGTCATTGTATAGTTAAAGTTGGCATGTGATAATATTTTATTGATGTAGTAAATAGCATGGGACATTTTATTCTCCTCTTGTTTGAAGGCTATGCCAATAGTAGTGTCTGAAGCATCGGAGGAAATATGAAATGGAAGGGATCAATTTGTTCCTCTCAAAACTGGTGCCTATACTATTTTTTCCTTCAATGTTTCAAATGACTGTTGGCAAGATGCGGACTAGGTGAATTCACTATCCTTAGCTAGTAATCGAAAAAGGGGGATAGCAATCTTTGAAAAATTTTCAATGAATCTCTAGTAATAACCAGCATCTCCCAGAAAACAGCTCACTTCCCTTTGATTTTTGGGTGTAGGCAGATGAACAATGACTTCAATTTTAGTGGGGTCTACTTGAATACCTTTGTCAGAGATTAAATGACTAAGAAGCACTCCTACTTTGCACATTAATCTACATTTTTTATCACCCAAAGCAAGATGGGCTTCTTGGCAACATAAAAGAACTTTTTCTTTTTTAAGAGATTCATAAAATGAGTTACTAAACACAGAAAAATCATCCATATAATTCACAACACATTCAAGATCAGCAAAAATGGCCAACACACCCCTTTGAAAGGTAGTGGGTGCATTATGCAACCCGCAAGGAAACACTTGATAGGAAAATGTACCCAAGGGCATGTGAAGGTGGTTTTGTCTTGATCTGAGGGTGTGATCTAGATTTGGTTATTCCCATTGAAGCCATCTAAAAATGAAAAGTACTTTTTACTGACAAGGGTATCTAGCACCTGGTTGATGCAAGGAAGGGGAAATTAATCCTTGATAGTGGCTTTGTTTAATTATCTATAGTCAATGCAAACACACCATTTACCATCTTCTTAGGGACTATCACTAATGGACAGATCCACTGGCTCTCAAAAATAGGGTAGATGAAATTAGCATCTAAGAGTTTTTGTAATTCTTCCTTAACAATATCTCTTAGTGTCAGATTCATTCGTCTTTGGGGTTGTCGGACAGGACGGGATCCCTCCTGAGTACAAGTCTCAGCAGGAATGCCTTTCATGTCTTCATAACTCCAAGCGAATGCATCCAAATGACCTTGTAACAATGTAACAAGCTGCTCTTGTTGAGATGAATCCAGGTCTAAACTAATGTGTAAGGATTTTCCTGGACCAATTTCAACAAGAGTGGTCTCAGGCTCAAGAGTACATGAAGATGATGCTATAGTATGGGATAAGGAAGGTTTGGAATCAAAGTTTTCTTGAAAATATAGACTAAATATCTGGTGAAGTGTATCAAAACTAGGCATAGTGTCTAGATTGTTCAAGAAATCTTGCAATTCACATCCTTAGCTGACTCGGTATGATGTTGAATCAAAGAAATAGGTCGGGTCTCCTCATCACTACTGTCATAATCTAACCATAAGGTATCCTTGAGTTCCTGAATAAATATAGCAGGTGGGTATAAGGTGACCTTTTTCCAAGAGTCTCCGTGTGAAATGTACATATCACTGGAGCGACATCCAATATAAGCGTCAACCGTGGAAAGCCATGGTCATCCCAAAATCAAAGGATGTCCTCCCACTAGATTTTTTGGCTAAAGCACAATGAAATATGCGAGCTATTCCCATGAGTCTATAGAGACAACCATGTCATCCAATACTCTATCGAGTTTGATTTTAGATCTGTCTGTAAGTTCAAGCACAGTGGGTGTAGGACCAATATGGCCCAACCCAATTTGTTCCATGGTTTGCCTGGTCATCACATTTATGGCCACCCCTAGGTCTATTAATACATTAGAGACAAGGATATCACCTATTTGGACAAAAACAACTAGGTTTCCAGGATCTATATATTTCTCCATCGATACGCATCCTGTTATCAACTCAGCTACTCTACCAACAAACTAAATGGTCTGATGTTCTATGCTCTTCCTCCTTGGCTTTTTAAGACATAATTCCTGAATAATATTTGTACAAATGGGAATTTATCGAATATACTAAAGTAAAGGAACCTTTATACAAATATTCATTAATTTAGAAGCCAAGGTGGACTCAGGGTCGCTCTTCTCCATGACTAACCACTCTAGATAGGGGGCTGGTTTAAAGAGATGGTGAATCTGAAGGTACGAGAATGGGTTGAAGGGTGATATTGTTCTTCGAATGATCAGGATTTACCTCCTCATTTTTATCCTCAATAATCACCATGGATTGTTTTTGTTTTTCTTGTTTAGCCACCCTTCCCGATCTCCATTGAAGCACATTTATCCCAATCGGCAGGGTTCGATAGGTAGGAAGAGGGGATGGTCCAACCAAATGAATCAGTTGTACTACCTTATTATTAGGATTCGATACCAGTTGAGAAGGTATTTGAGGTGGTCTGAATGGTGGTGGCAAAGGAAATGGTGGCAATGATTGACTTTGTTGAGGTAGAGAGGGAAAATATGGTTGTGACATATAGTGTGGTGTATAGGAAGGAGAATATGATGGCATATGAGTAGGATAGGAATACAATGAATGGTTTGGCCCTCTCCATCCATGTTGCCAAGGTTGAGAGGACTGTCCATGATGAAAGTGGTTCCTATGCTGCCAATTTTGAGAGTGATTATTATTATTATAATAGGAATATGGAGGTGCATTATAGCCATAAAAATGTGGTTCAGGAGCCATACCTACACATACCTGTGGCCAGTTTCTTCATCCTCCCCTCGCATGTAATGGTTTAGGTTCAGAATGCTCTCCTTCAAGTACAACTTTTAATCTCGGTATGGATTGGCACTCATCGGTGGCATGGTTCTTTGCACAAATCACACATTTATTAGCACCTTTCATATCAACAGGACATTCTCTTAAAGGATGCTTTTTTCTACATTTTGGAAAAAAACAATAGACAATGACTCTTGTTCTTTTTCTAATTTTTGTTGAAATTTCAGAGAGTCTATTTATTTGCTAACAATATTCATTATTTAAATTTTCATGTTGTCCATTTTATTCTCCAAGACAATTATCATAGCATCTATAAATCCCAATTTTTTAGTTTTGCTTCAACCTCCTCTAGTGGATTTAGATTGATTTCTGGAGAAATTCCTGCACAAGTCACAAATTTGTTAAAACGTTTTCTAAGCAATGTTCCCTTGTCCTAAGAAATTCAAATTATGTCTAGAATCCTCAGTAAGTCCTCGTAGGAACAAGGTTTGTGTTTGGACCTTTGGAGTATATACAAAAATTTCTCTAAGTAATCCTCCAAAGTCTCATCATCACCTTGTACAATAATGAAGATCTCATCCTGCATTTCCCTAGTTTTACAATATTCCTAATATTTATTAAAAAATACTCTCTTCATTTGGTCCCAAGAACTTACAATATTTCCTCCTAGTCCCATGAACCAACACAAGGCTGAATCCTTGAGAGTTGCAGGAAACAACTTTAATTTCTGGGCATCAGAAGAATAATCATATCTATGACACAATATGCCAAATTATAAAAGAAATGAATCAGGGTTTTCATGCACCTTACCATGAAAGTGTGGAAGAGTAGAAGGTGAAATATTCTTCATTTTTACATTCTCTTCTGAGATCACTATTGGAAATCGAAAAGTGGATTGCTCTTCATGTACCTAGTTTTCGCGAGTCCCTTCTGCATAGTCTTCATGATCATCCATTGTTGTGCCTCTAATCGAACCACTTCTAGAAGGTGAAGGTTAACTAATGCTGAATAAAATTTTCGAATCGGATTTAGCCTCCTTCTTCCCCTTGTCGAGTTGTGTCACACCTGAATCATTATTTCTAGAATCCAAGTGGACTATTCCACGCATGATGAGTCTGAGTTTGCTTGGACTTTCTACCTGCAAAAGAAGGTCCAATATGAGAAGAGTTTTCAGATCTTTTATTATTTTGTCAGCCCTTATTGGGCTTCAAACCCCTACATTTCTTAGGAATTCATTTAAAAAAAAAATCAAATCCAAAAACCAAAATTCAAATGCTTGTAAAGAAAAAGAATATGTTAATTGTTGCAATGGAAAACAAAAGCACTCGTAAAATCCTCAAAACAACAAAAGCATACTGTAGGAAAAAATAATAGCAGACTTGCCACTATTGTAGAAAATGGAAATTTCTTACCAATTCAAATCACCTCCCCGACAACGATGCCAAAATGTTGGGTGCATGAATTGCATTCAGGCAGACTCCCTAAACACTTAATTGTCAACCCGAGGGTTTCGTAAACTTAGAGACGAAGCACAAGAAATGCCAGAAATGATATGAAATTTTCCAAACTCTATTCCTACTCCTTTCATTGCAATCTTGCAAGATAAAAAATAAAACATCACTCGACAATTTACACCAAAGGTATTCTAATGCTAGAATACGAAAGAAAGTACTTTTGCAAGAAAATAAATTAAAGGAATTCTCAAACCTCTTGCAAACAATATTTGATTAATGAAAGTGTAATTCTATGTTCGTATTTAGTATAGTTGTATTCGAGGTTAATAATTGGACCCTTGAAGATACCTGACTCCTTATAGATTTGTCTACCTAGTCTAAGCTATTATTCCTATACTTCTGCAGTGTGCTTGCACTAGTACTAGAACAAAGCTTAGGTGTTGGAAGTATATTTTACACTTGTACTGAAGATTTATGTCTTTATGCAGGAGCTCTAAGCCCCTAGGTTAGAGCACTTTGTTCCTGTATTAGGAGATCGATTCCTATACTAGGACAGAGGTTCCTACAGCAAGTTTTCCAATCCTGCTTTCGAGAAAATAGAGAATGTGTTAACTAGGAAAAATAACTTGCAAAGGTGAAATAAAATTCAAAATAAATTCTTCAAACCAAAATATGCTTCAACCAATTTTAATATCTAGAACAAGAATTAATTTCCAAAGTCAAAGCACACTCTTCTTTAATTAAGGAACTTCTGCATGTAATCTAAAAGATCATTTAGCTATGACAACATGATTCAATCCTGTAATAGCTATCCACACAAATTGATCTACATTCATAACCTTGTTAACTCAGAAAGATTCCCTTTAAGAAGAATTACACATAAGTCTGATCTTACCTAAATGGCATAAAGTTAGGCACAGACCATTGTGTTGCAACAATGTTTGATTTCTCATTATCAAAAGTATGTTTAATTCAAATATCAAGAACACTTTGGAATGAAAATCACGCTTTTTAGAATCACATTAAGACTCATCAAATACATATAAGAATAAAAGACTATTACTATAATGAACTAGAAGAATCAATCTGCGAGACTGTAAATGCACTAGTGCAGGAATGCGTGCTTGCATGATCCAGGTAGAAAACGAGATTAAAATTGAAAGAAGGAGATCATAAGATTAAACTCAATCAAACACACACACCACAGATCCATCATGCTGTAATGAAATCAGATTTTAAACTTTGCAGAATAAAAGAGACATCTATTTACTTCAAAATTTGCATTAAAAGAAATTAACACACCTTAATAAAAAAAAGAACAAGAGGGAGAACAAGTTGGGTTGGTTGGGCCCTAGCCAACCAGCTCGTTTCCCTGTTTAGGAAACATAAAGATTCAACTCTTTAATTAATGCATCAACACAGAATTACAATGCAAGATTGAGAAATCATGGTGTAGTTCCTTTCTGTTAATGATCAACAAATATACATCATGAATTCGAATCCAGCCCAGAACGAGGGCGATACCAACAAAATTACAAAAGTACAAAATCACAGTATCCTTGCTATAGCTATTGCTCGCTACCATTTTCTATCTAAGTTCTACATTTTATACATGCTTTCAGGCCCGCAGCCGTAACCAGATTACATCAAGCATTCCAATCTAAGCCTTTCGTCTATAATAAAATAACAATAACAGCTCATGCTAAGCCTTTCGGCTATAACAAAAAGCTATTTTAGGTATTAAACTGACGCCCTAATCTCCACCATATCCCTGACTTTCCTCTACGCTCCGAGCCCAACTCAAGTTGATCGTTCTAGAACACAGTGTCTACATGGAGTGGTGAGTTGTCACGACAGTTGAAGATTCGCCAGTGGTGTAGGAATCCTACCTGCACTGGACCATGCTAAGAAGATTATTAATTAATTGTCTATCAAATACTTCTAGGAAGAGAATTATTAGTTGCAAATATTTAAAGGTATAAAATCTATGAAAATGATTAATTAAGCACATTCGTAACCCTTAAATATGAAACATAAAGCTAGTGCAAGAAGGGACACGATTCTTGGACTAGTGTAGGAATAGGGGGGTTTGTAAGGTTAAAACAAAGGTATAAGGTTATGGTTTTGAAGGGAAAAAGGGTTAAAAAATGAAGCAATTTAGATTACCAACAAAAATATGTAACTTATTGAAGCAAAGCATATACAATAGTAGTAATAGAAAGCATGTTCATGATATATGTGTTAGATCATATAAGCAAATGAGAAATTACACATTAATATAAGAATTATAAGAAAATCACAACATGGATCAATGCATAAACACAATAAATATCAGGAATAGAACAACATTTATTTATTGATGTAACCTAAATGGAAGGTGGAAAACTACAACTTGAGTCTTCCTCCAACTCCAAGCAGAACCGTCCTTCGGATCCGTCTTGTCTCGGCCTGAGCAATGTTCCTTGATCAATACACACGAGGATGTCATAAGATCGATGAAGGACATCTCAAAAGAGGAAACAAAGGTTTTCTATAGCTTGGGGAGTGTAGGAGGCACGGGGATTTATTCAGACTTGATCAGGGATCAATCAACTATAATATCAATATCTCATCTCTCTTCCTCTTAGGCCTTCCCATGGAGGTTTATTTATACTTCTCCAAATTAGCTTTTTTTCAGCTGGGAAATAGTTGGGCCACGAGCTATAGTAGGTGAGTAATAGGTAGAACCCATAAAATCCGCTCGAATTTAAGGAGATTTATTATTTTTTAGTGTTTTACCATATATATGTGGGTTGGGTATATACTGACCCCCGTTTACACACTTTTAACATGGGGCAAAGTAGCGTATGGGAAATAAAACACTATTTTTATGAATTTGCACAAAGTCTTGAAAGGAATGGTTTCCCTAGGCCATAAATAGAGCATTAGATCTACCAAGAGTGGTAAATGGTGCTATAATAGATATCTCCCATCGTCACCCATCTCGATATGCATTTGGAGATCTTTCTCCTCAAGGTCACTAAATAACTTCTTGTCACTAGTCATGCATGAAGCTCCATTGTCTAAGTACCATACACTTCCCATCATTGATTACACCATGCATGTAAGAGGGAAAAGTCCAATTGAAATTGAGAGGCCAAATCCTCACTTTCTGCTCCTCCTATAGACTTCTTCTTGGACTTCTTGAGTGGACAATTTGTAGCAAAATGGCCCAGCTCATGGCAATGAAAACATTTCACTTTTGTTATGTCTTTCTTCTTGCCTCCATGACAGGAATCCAATTTGGAATGGGAAGCTTTCCCTTTCCCTTTCGTTGCCTCACATTCAAATGTACAATCCTCTTCATCACCAGTCTTTGATGAAGAGCCATCCCTGGTGTTCTCCTGATCTCCACCTGCATCAAATCCAACCATTGTCGTTCCTAATCTAGTAGATTCTCTTGACCATTAATAAAGTCCTGATAACTATGCCAAATAATTAGGAATACCAGAAGAGCAAGACTCACCATATCATCCTCGGTAACCGTGATTCGAACACTTCCAAGTTCATCACGACATTGAGTGAACTTCATCAAGTATTTTGGAATAGTCTCACCTTTCTCCATTTTGATTTTTTGAAGTTTGTCATTCAGCACCAATTTTCTTTGTCACTATTGTTCTGATACAAGTCTATCAATGTGTTCCCCATATCATACAGAGTTTCCTTACCATGGAGACTCGATATAATGTGGTATCAAACTCCCTCAAGGATTATCCGCCTTGGCTTCGCCACACACTTCTTCCATTCAACCAGATTTTGTGCATCTAATGTTGCTAGCTTAGGAATGTCTTGATTAATGAATTACTTCAAGACATTATCCTCTAGCACAGCCTCCATTCTATCCCTCTAGGCTATAAAACTCGAGCTTCCTTCCAAGGCATACTCAAGCCGCAGATCGTAGAACGCCATCTGTCGATCCCAAAGTATGTATTGAAAATTCAAATTTCACTTACAACTCAAAACTCAAAACTTCGAAATATCCTCTAGTATATTGAATTCAACTCTGATAGCATGTACAATTTCCTGTAGATTGACAAGCTCATGAAATTTACTAAAGCACAGGACAAGAATCCACTTCTACTTTCAACCAGTGGAAGCCAATAGGTCAATGAAAACAATATGAACAAGAAGAAGATAAATCAATGGAACATAACACAATAAGTTTTCCTGGGGAAAGCCACTACTCAACACCCCACCTATCTTTATTGCATTAAATAAAAAATATGAGTGAATATACAAAGCTTGTTCTCACTAGAAAAATTCCCCACAAGTATGCTCAACTCTTTGCCTCACAAGCCCACTATTAGCCAACACTTATCCAATTTCCATTGCCTTCCAAGCCCTTATTTCCTTCTGAAATTCCCAAGATGAATAGCTCGTATTTAAAGGGAATTAATGCTTCCAAAACTGAACAATCCAAGCGTAGGTCCTTCTTTGATTGCATGCATGATATTTACAACTCAATAAGTCATGCCACTGATAGTACATTGTCCCCACACTCTACTCTCAACTGGGTCTTTCTCTGAACTGACATGCATGAGTTTCTCATGAAAGAATCTTCAGTTAACTGGTGTAACACTTGTGGATGCACTAGTGCACCAACTGACTGTTAGTCTATTAGTTCTACAAACATTTAGAACTAATTTAAATGACCATAATTTAGTAAACGGAGTTAATATAATTACAACTCAAATAAACTCATCCTAGACCCCTAAAATTTAGCGAGAACATATACATGACTACAAAAACACTTCCAACTCAAAATTCCTAAGATAATTAAGTTAATTAAACTTAACTAATTGTTCACAAGTTGCTATGAGAATAGAATTCGATTTTAATTCACAATTTGATTCAAAGACAAATTAAACTAGAATTTCTTGCGGCCATTTCTCAACACATCCATAAAGCAATGCATTGTTGGCATTGTTTTTAACAAGGGATACTCTCCTAACAATATTTTATTACTAGTGTAATTTCCACTATCAAAACATGCTCACAACAAGCATAAAGCTTTCCAAAAGATCAAAATGCTTGTTTCCTCATTCCCAACAGTGTCATATGTTGACATCTTCCTTTCCCATGTCTATAATGTTTCTTTAATACCACTTAAGGCAATGTGGGGTTGCAATCAAGTTCACACATAAATTTATTTTGGATATGAGAGTTGAAGGTCCCCGTAGGCTTAATTTTGATGCCACCAAATTTGAAGGGGAATGAAAAGATAGGGTAGTATTGTGTACAAATATATAGGATTGATAACCATAATGAGAAAATTAAGACCTAAAAAAAATGGTAAATAAAATGAAAGAGAAATTTTTACTAGTAGATTAACAAGTTTCATGTAAACATGTGTAAACTTTGACAAAAAGGGAGACATTGATGTGATGTACATAAAAGGGTTCTTCAAAGAGCTAATCATTTCAAGCATTAAATAATAATAATCTTAGAAGGTTACAGGGTATCTCAATGACCTAATATTTGAAATAAGCACTCACTTTCTTTGTATTGTAGATGAAACTTATGAGATTGTTCTTGCAATTAAATAAAATTTGAATAGAAGACAACAAATGCTAGAGGAATGAGATGTTAAGGTCATGGTAGAGAAATATTTGGAAGTATTCAAACAATTGTAAGAAATGAAGATGACGTAAGTGGTAGAATTAAACACTATAAACGAAGTGATAATGTTGGTGGAGGTAAAAGTTTTTGCACAAGGAGAGGAACAAGGTATGTTTCTACATGTTACAAGTGTGGTAAACAAGGCCACAAGATGGAAAAATGTTTTAAGAATCAAAATTGCGAAGGATGTGTTAGCTCTGCTACATGTTGCTGATTTTCAAAGAGTGGAAGTAAGCTCGGTCCTTGGTTTCTTGCTTAGAAGAGGCCTGCACCGGTTATCGTCCTCCTTCTCCTTCACCTCGCTTACTCCCTTTCACCTTGCTGCCTCCGTTTTTTCCCTTCATTCTGCCTATATTCTTATACTTGCATGCCTTCATAAACCCTCTGCCGATGCGATATTGTGATGTGATTTAATCGCTATCGCAAATTGCATCCATGTGTGTAAAGGCTACGCCCCTTGTCTTCCGACACTGCGATATTGCGATGTGATTTGATCGCTATAGAAAATCGTATCCATGTGTATAAAGGCTACGCCCCTTGTCTTCTGCCACTACGATACTGAGATGTGATCTGATCGTAATCACACATTAACCCCTGCGCCTCTTTTGCCCCCATTGGTGATTGGATCTGCCCGTATTTAATCCAACGGCCCTCGTCCATCCCAATCCCATATCTCCTGATATCTCCTGCAAACCAATCTCCACCATCCATCCGCAAGATCCAACAACTCATAATAATTTTTGCCTCCGCCATACTGTCCACATCCATAAGCCTATCCTGTGCATCCAAAGGAAGAAGGTGGCCAGTATCCAGTACTCGGCACATTTTATCTCCGACAACCGCATTTAAGAAACAGAATGGTTGAGAAGAAAAAGGACGCGCCTCGAGAAAATCAGAGCATTTATTAGTTATGGATCTTTTTTCTTGCAGTACTCCACCCATTCAAGAAGGACAACAAAACATCTGAAAAAATCAAATCCGTCCACTGATGCAAGCATATTGTAGCAGAGACTCCATCAGAGAGTTAAAGTGGTTGGTGATCCATTATGACCCCTCCACGCATAGAACAACAAAATATCTTTGTAACAAAACTCTATATATACCCAGAAAATAGATGTAATGTAGGAGATGGGTTGATGGTTATTGTTTTGATGTAAGGTTCAACTTCTGGAGACTGTAACTACTTTGATACTTGCAGCATCTAGTCTTCATTTTCAGCTAATACAAGCTTCCTTTGTTGTTAATTGCTCACTTTCCACTTCTTCTCTGTTCTAGGTTGTGCCTGTTATGCATTTTTCATGTGCTCTTGATATTTAGCATTTGAGGGGTTGTCATCCCACCTCTGTGTTAGAATCTAGTATGTATCATTGAATGTGTTATACAGGCTTCTGTTATTTTAATGCTAAAGAGCTGTCATCCTGTCTATGCATTAGGAAATAGATTTGTAGACCTTTTTACCGGTTGCAGCCGGCCATCACATGGTCTTATGCATCTGCTGGTGTGGTCAGCATTCTCCATCTTCACCTATTCCTTAAACTGTGAGTGATTGGTGGTCTAAAGCCTTATAGTCTGGGGGTGTTCACCCATGTCTGGTGTTAAGCATAGTAGAAGTGGTTATCTGTCTTGGACAAGCATCATTCCTTCCATTCATCCATTTCCAACTTTTTGTTGAGTTTTGTAATGTTCCCTAGCATCTCCAAGATACAACCTAGGAGAGTTTCTTGGGGTGATAACATTAATTGGTGCCGTTGTCGAGGAGAGGAGAAGTGTTAGCTTTGCTACATGTTGCTGATTTTCAAAGAGTGGAAGTAAGTTCGGTCCTTGGTTTCTTTCTCAGAAGAGGTTTGCACCAGTTATCATCCTCCTTCTCCTTCACCTCACTTACTCCCTTTCACCCCGCTGCCTCCTTTTTTTTCCCTTCATTTTGCCTATATTCTTATACTCGCACGCCTTCATAAACCCTCCGCTGATGCGATATGGCGATGCGATTTAATCGCTATCGTAAATCACATCCATATGTGTAAAGGCTACACCCCTTGTCTTCCGACACTGCGATATTGCGGTGCGATCTAATCGCTATCGTAAATCGCATCCATGTATGTAAAGGCTACACCCCTTGTCTTCCACCGCTGCGATACTACGATGTGATCTGATTGCAATCACACATTAAGTCCCGCGCATCTTCTGCCCCCAATGATCGTTAAATCCACCCGTATTTAATCCAACGACCCTCGTCCATCCCGATCCCATATCTCCTGATATCTCCTGCAAACTAATCTCCGCCGTCCATCTGCAAGATCCGACAGCTCATAATCATTTTTGCCTCCGCCTTACTGTCCACATCCATATGCCTATCTCATGCATCCGAATGAAGAAGGTGGCCAGTATCCAGTACTCGGCGCATTTTATCTCCAACAACCACATTTAAAAACAGAATGGCTGAGAAGAAAAAGGACGCGCCTCAAGCAGATAAGAGCATTTATCAGTTATGGATCTTTTCTCTTGCAGCACTCCACCCATTTAGGAAGGACAACAGAACATCCAAAAAGATCAAATCCATCCACTGAAGCAAGCATATTGTAGCAGAGACTCCATCAGAGAGTTAAAGCGGTTGGTGGTCCATTATGACCCCTCCACACATAGAACAATAGAATATCTTTGTAACAAAACTCTATATATACCTAGAAAACAGATGTAATCTAGGAGATGGGTTGATGGTTGTTGTTTTGATGTAAGGTTCAACTTCTGGAAACTGTAACTACTTTGATACTTGTAGCGTCTGGTCTTCATTTTCAGCTAATACAAGCTTCTTTTGCTGTTAATTGCTCACTTTCCACTTATTATCTATTCTAGGTTGTGCCTGTTATGCATTTTTCATGTGCTCTTGATATTTAGCATTTTAGGGGCTATCATCCCACCTCCGTGTTAGAATCTAGTATGTATCATTGAATGTGTTATGTAGGCTTCCATTATTTTAGTGCTAAAGAGCTGTCATTCTTTCTGTGCATTAGGAAATAGATTTGTAGACCTTTTTACTAGTTGCAGCTAGCCATCACATGGTCTTTTGCATTTGCTGGTTTGGTCAGTATTCTCCATCTTCACCTATTCCTTAAACTGTGAGTGATTGGTGGTCTAAAGCCTTGTAGTCTAGGGGTGTTCACCCATGTCTCGAGTTAAGCATAGTAGAAGTGGTTATCTGGTTTGGACAAGCATCATTCCTTCCATTCATCCATTTCCAACTTTTTTTTGAGTTTTGTAATGTTCCCGAGCATCTCCAAGATACAACCTAGGAGAGTTTCTTGGGGTGATAACATTAATTGGCGTTGTTTTCGGGGAGAGGAGGTCGAAGCTCAGCTTCCCTGGGAGACAACACAGTTCCAGATTTTGATGATAGACAAAGTCTGGGCACGTTTCTAGTTGTAATCATCTATCTGGTGACTCCACTAGAGGATGACCAATCTTTGGCGACTCTTCATTATAGTCCTGGCTCAATTTGTGAGACACACCCGAAGAAATCCTCAGAAATCACCAGCTGTTCCAGTGCCTGATCCTGAGAAGATCGTTAACCCGAAGAAAAAATCATAGAAAGGAGCATCAGGATAAGAGATTCACAAAGCTCCTTGTCCATTAAGTTCCCCTTTGGATCTTAGTTCAATGAGAGTATACAGAGAGGGGATAAAGTATAAACTACCTCTACCTGACAAGGTCAAATGCTCTAAACGTTTTGAGGTAGAGGATCAAATCAATCCCATTTTGCAGATTTTTGATGAATCGGTTGATAGGCAGGTTCATCATGAGGAGGGGAAACAATTTTGATAGCCTAGTAAATGGGCAGTTTTTGAAGATTTGGGCTTTTGATATGTTTTTTTAGCATAGACTTAATTAGACTGCATGCCTGATGGAATACTATGCAATGTTTTCAAGCTTGTTTTGTATGAAGGCATTGGTCTGCAGTTCTTGAGACCTCACAGGGAGGATCTCATCCCCAGAAGGAGCTAGTGTTAGCTCTGCTACATGTTGCTAATTTTCAAAGAGTGGAAGTAAGTTTGGTCCTTGGTTTCTTGCTCAGAAGAGGTCTGCACCGGTTATCTTCCTCCCTCTCCTTCACCTCACTTACTCCGTTTCACCCCACTGCCTCTGTTTTTTCCCTTCATTCTGCCTATATTCTTATACTCACATGCCTTCATAAACCCTCCATCGATGCGATATTGCGATGCGGTTTAATTGCTATCACAAATCACATCCATGTGTGTAAAGGCTATGCCCCTTGTCTTCCGACACTGCAATTTTGCGATGCGATCTGATCGCTATCGGAAATTGCATCCATGTGTGTAAAGGTTATGCCCCTTGTCTTCCGCCGCTACGATACTACGATGCGATCTGATCGCAATCGCACATTAACCCCCGTGCATCTTCTGCCCCCGATGATCGTTAGATCCATCCATATTTAATCCAACGACCCTTGTCCATCCTGATCCCATATCTCCCGATATCTCCTGGAAACCAATCTTTGCCATCCATCTACAAGATCCGATGGCTCATAATCATTTTTTCCTCTGCCATACTATCCACATCCATAAGCATGTCCCGTGCATCCGAAGGAAGAAGGTGGCCAGTATCCAGTACCCGACACATTTTATCTCCAACAACTGCATTTAAGAAACAGAATGGCTGAGAAGAAAAAGGATGCACCTCAAGCAGATTAGAGCATTTATCAGCTATGGAGCTTCCTTCTTACAGTACTCCACCCATTCAGGAAGGACAACAGAACATCCGAAAAGATCAAATCCGTCCACTGAAGCAAGTAGATTGTAGCAAAGACTCCATCAGAGAGTTAAAGTAGTTGGTGGTCCATTATAACCCCTCCACGCATAGAACAACAGAATATCTTTGTAACAAAACTCTATATATTCCGAGAAAACAGATGTAATCTAGGAGATGGGTTGATGGCTGTTGTTTTGATGTAAGGTTCAACTTTTGGAGACTGTAACTACTTTGATACTTGCAGTTTCTGGTCTTCATTTTTAGCTAATACAAGCTTCTTTTGCTGTTAATTGCTCACTTTCCACTTATTCTCTATTCTAGGCTGTGCCTGTTATGCATTTTTCATGTGCTCTTGATATTTAGCATTTGAGGGGTTGTCATCCCACCTCTGTGTTAGAATTTAGTATGTATCATTGAATGTGTTATGCAGGCTTTTGTTATTTTAGTGCCACAGAGCTGTCATCCTATTTGTGCATTAGGAAATAGATTTGTAGACCTTTTTACTAGTTGCAGCTGGCCATCACATGGTCTTTTGCATCTGCTGGTGTGGTCAGTATTCTCCATCTTCACCTATTCCTTAAACTGTGAGTGATTGGTGGTCTAAAGCCTTGTAGTTTGGGGGTGTTCACCAATGTCTAGAGTTAAGCATAGTAGAAGTGGTTATCTAGCTTGGACAAGCATCATTCCTTCCATTCATCCATTTCCAACTTTTTTTTGAGTTTTGTAATGTTCTCGAGCATCTCCGAGATACAACCTAGGAGAGTTTCTTGGGATGATAACAAGATGAATGAAGCAAGGGCACATGTAGTTTAGGAAAGGGAGCCTTAAATTTTTGGAAACAACATTAAAAATATTTGACACCATGAACAATGAGATAATCTCATGTGTAGAAGGTTGTTTCTTAAACCCAAATAATTTTTTTAAAGAACCAAAGTAGAGAAAGAGCATCTTTAGGACAAAATATAGACTACAAGGAAAGTTTTGTAATCTAATTATTGATGGAGGAAGCTCTAAACACATAGTATATAACAAATTGATAAAGAATTTAAAGTTGAAATCTACACCCTATCCTAGTACATGAAGTTTTTTATAGCTACCAAAGGAACATTTATTTACTATTTCTCAATAGTTATTGTTGAATTTTCAAATATGATAGTATGAAGATCAAGTGTTTTGCTATTTTTCTCCCATGTATTCTTGTTCTATATTGCATGGTAGACATAGATAATATGATAATGGATTTTTTAATGAGAGGATGGAAAATATCTACTAGTTTGAGAAATAGGGAAGAAAATTCATATTACATCCAATAAATAAGTGAGTATTCGAGATAGAAATACCAACAAGATCATGCTTTGTTCAATCAAATAAATTTTAGAAGAAATAAATAGTTCAAATTATTGTTATTGCACCTTTTCCAAAGATGGTTCAATAAGAAGAGAAAACGATAACAATAGAAGTTGAATAATTATTGAATTTATACAAGGATATTGTAACAAATGATATGCAATTGGAGGTATCTCCAATTAGAGACTTTTCACATCAAATTGAGTTGATACATAAATAAAGATTTCTTAAGAAATTTCTATGTAGGATGACCTAATTAGAAAATTAAAAAGGTTAATAGATAGATTCAAGATCCATTGAATAAAGGCATATAAGAGAAATTGTGTGTTCTTATGTTGCACATGCAATACTAGCATTGAAGAAGGGTAGAGAATAAACAATGTGTATTAACTCTAGAGCTATAAGTAAGATAAATATTGAGTACATATTACCATTACCAATAATGGACGATCATATGGATTGTTTAAGTGGAGTGAGATACATTTCAAATATTGAATTGAGTACTAGGTATCATTGGATTAGAATCGGAGAAAGGGATGAATGAAAGGAAACATTCAAGACAAAGGAAGAACCACATGGATAATTGATTATGCCATTTGTTTTGACAAATTCATAGTGTCCTTTCATGAGGTTATGTTGATAGTTTTTCACCGATAAAATTACCTATTTTTACCCACTTTTACCTGTTCGTTTTTATCCATTTCATAGCTCTTATGATCTTGATTTACATCTCAAATCAATGAAAGGTATATCTTATTGGCATGTCTTCTTGAAATGTTAATTAATGAATCGTAGTCCTAGGGGGATGATTCTTAGATTATTTATTGACAAAGTCTCATGCAGATGCATGCCGAATGCTATTCGGTGGAATATAACCTAGAGTGATGATGTTGACGGGTTGGTAGCGTTATTCAAGGTTTGAACTGTTAAACTGTTCAACTACTGAAGTGTTGACAAATTGACTCTAATTACTATATTTGCATTATGATTCTATTTTAGAAATCATTTTATATTTGTGGACAGACATGATTGCCACAATTTCAGGATTTGTTAAATGCTATTCATGTAATGATGAAACATATAAGTAAGGCTCAGCGGAGTAGAATGATAGACTTTCCCTTTGGGCATGTAACATCAGAACTATTGTAACTCTTTGTGGTTAATGTGAATTCCAATTTTCTGTAACTTCGTGTGATCTCTAAATCTTCTCCATAATGTTGATCATATATTTGGGCCTGCTCTCTCGATCACGTGATGTTGGGTTTAATCGTGTGAATAAGTATACTTCTTGGTTATGTTGTTGATGTTTTATAATTGTTGTTATTTCTTTACCACTTTAAAATCTTGTTGTGATTCCTAATTGTTGTTACTGTATGTTATTTTTAATGTTATATACTTTTTTGTTACTTGATTCATATCATTCGTTGGGCCTTGCATTTTGTAAATTCTCAATACTGGGTAGGGAACCTGTGGCATGCATAGACTTTGCACGATAACCTTGAAATAATTAACGAACCCCATATCGAAAAATAAATGTTCAAGGGATTGAATCTATAACCCAAATTAAAACCCAAAAATTTTGGTGTTGTTTCTGGGGAGGCTATCAAAGGCACAAAAGTACAACCAATATTGACCAATGGAACACTCTCTCATCCTAGTTAGGCGAGGCTTTGCACCAAACCTTTTCTAAGACTTGAGAATTAGACTGTTTTGATTGCTTTTATTTTCTACCTTTTTATTGATCATAGGAGCCACTCTCTTGTCCTATCCAAGTGAGGATTTGCACCAAAACGTTTCAAAGACCCAAGCATTAGATCGGTTTGACTGTTTCCTACTTTTTGATTGATTATAGGAACCACTCCCTCGTCCTGGTCATGCAAGGTTTGCACCAACCCTTTTTCAAGACCCAAGCTATAGATTTGTTTGATTGCTTTAATTTATTTCTTATAGGAACCACTCTCTCGTCCTGGTCAGGAGAGGTTTGAGCCGAACCTTTTCTAGGACCCAAGCATTAAATTTCCTTGTTTTTTTTAATTCTTTGTCTTTTTTACCATAAAAACCCACTCTCTCATCCTAGTGAAGAAATGTTTGTACCAAAACTTTTCCAGGGCTGGAGCTTTAGATTTGTTTTTGTTGTTATAATCTAATTCTCTGCTTCTTATATTGTATGAAATGGGAAACACACAAAAGGGGTAGAGGAAGACCCCCAAAGAGAGGTCGATGAAGGAAAGATCTAGGTAGAATCACCTATATCTAGGAAATCATCGCAAGAGATGAATCGAGAAAATCATCAAGGGGTGATGCCAAGGTAAGATCTCAGATGGGATCTAGTCCCCAAACAGTTCTGCAACTAGAGCCCTCCTTAATCAAAGAAATAGAGTCTGGAGAAGATGAAGAATAAGAGGTAGGGGAAGTAAATCCTCCACTTGGTCAGGGAAGAACTGTTAAACAAAATCAGTCGTGTATCGTCAAACAAATAGAACCTACTGAAATTCCAAGTGAACATTGGAGGATATTCATGGCCAACAAAACAATTTCTACAATTGAATTTCCAATTGGAGAAATTAGGGGCGGCGCACCCATGAAACCTATTCCTCTAACAACATTACCTAATTTCCATGGTCTCTCTTCTGAGGATATTGATGCATTCCTCTTTGAGTTCGATATTGTCTTCCAAGGATATGATTATGTTTCAGATGCTCAAAAACTGAAGATATTCCCCACTACCTTGAAAGGGACAGTGTTGTGTTGGTTTATGGGACTAGGAGGAAAATCTATCATGACATGGGACAATATGAAGCAAATTTTCCTCAAAAAATATCAGGACTACTGTAAGTATTAAGACATTAAAGAAGAAATCTTCAATGTTATGTAGAAGGAGGATGAGAATATGGAGGATTTTTGGAACGTTTAAATACAACCTGCAAATATCAGGCCATACTAATTTGGATAATGATATTTTAAAGATAATATTACTCTGAGTACTAAGAGAAGAATATCTAGAACTTCTGAATGTGGTAGGAAATGGGGATATCTCAAAGGAAGAGTTTGATACTATCTGTGAACTATGTGTAAAATTTTCACGAGGGACTACGAGCCTTAAGAAAGGAACATGCGCTCTCAAATCATCTAGTAGTAGGGTCACAAAAGGAGAAATTGGGAACTTACTGGACAAATTGAGGACTAACATCCTAAGCACATTGTCCTCACATCTAGATGTTCTATAAGGAAAATAGAAATAGATGAAAGTGAAGAAAGAAATGGCCATCTTATTCCCACAATGTAGGAAGAAGCACCCGCTAAAGGAGTGTCCACTTAATACCATCAAAACCTATGCAATATGAGAGAAAATTTATTCCATGAGCATGTGTACATCTCTTCCTGGGTTGAATGCAGTTTTTCATGGAGAAAATTAAGTCACAAACCAACTTTATTTTATAGGACCAAAGATCTCATGGCAATCGCGACCACAGAATATGAATCAAGGTATGACTCAAGACCCTTCTCAATATTTTAATAATTGGAATTTTGGGTTTCAACCTGCACCATTTCCACCTTCATGGCTACATTACTATAAATATCCTACACCCTAGCAGTCATGGTCACCTCAACCTGGTCCAATCCCTTCTTGGTCTTAGAATTGACGTGGACCCCCTCTTCCTAAAAGTCAACTTCCGCTTCCTATGAAACAACAATAGTTACAGCTCCCACCCAATGTCTCCATTAGTACTCCTCCTCTTCGTCCTCAAATGCCTATTCAACCAAAGCTGAACCTGAATAATAGGGGAGCCCAACAAGTTGAGACACTCAACCTTCTTGCATATGGTATTTCCACTTCGGAATGCAATGAATTGAATCTTCAATCGAACAAGTGGTGAATACAAAGACTTCACCAATAATTATTGAACAAACTAATGACGAAGTCTCAGAACCAAAATTTAAACACTCCTATGGGGAAGTTGGGTGTAATATAACACAAATTGTTGTGGAACAACAACCCCCCACCAAAATAATTGTCACTTGAGGGGTCACACAAGCCCACCTTATCTTGAGAGGTTTTCCCTAAGAAAACATATTCCTCAACCTGAATTTGATATTTTTGGGGAATTACATAATTTATTTGTTAAGATTCTATTTCTCCAAGCCATGAAGAATGTCCCAATTTATGCTAAAACAATTAAGGAATTGTGTTTCAAGAAGCCTAGAAGGAAGCTGAAATACCCACCTACTATCCATGTCATGGGGAATTTATCAGACATAATGTTGGGAAATACTATACCCATCAAATATGGTGACCCAGGAAACCCAATCCTCATAGTCCAAATCAATTGGGTTGATATTTACAACATTCCAATAGACCTTGGCTAAAATTAATGTTATAACATCAACAACTGTACTTATGTTATAGGACAAATTGACCTCCTAATCAACTTAGAGGAGAAAGACAAGATGACTGAAAGAATGACCATAGTTTCAGGCCCAAAATCCACACTAATGCTCTCTGTACACTGATAACCTACTTTATAAAGCTTGTTTACAAGCATAAAGGAGCGTTAGTCAACTTGCTAACTCATGTTGTTAGACTAGGGGGAGCATTATTGAACTTTAGTGATGCTCGAAGTGGTTAAGCCAACGAATCTGCCATTAAATATCTAGATATTGTTTCCCTAAATTTGTGCAAGAAAAGCAGGGAAACTCCAAAAATCAAGATATTTGGAGAAATTCTATTTCGGAAACAAAGGCAAATGGGAAAAAACTGGTAAAAGAGGTAGGTTCATGGTTTTTACCCAAATGAACTACAGGTGGAGTTGGGAAGCCCTAATTCGATTTCTATTTAAGCAACGAGAGGGCCATTACATAAGGGTCAGAGCATTTAGAAGGATAGTACATGGTGCTGTTGTGATATTGTCATATTCTTGAAGGAGCTAGCTGAAAGAAGGGGAGAGAGAGAGGAAGAAGGGATAAGGAAGGCTAATACAACAGGTTTGTTGTAATCACTCTTCTGAATATAGGACTACGGTTGTGTTCCACTACTCTAAGTGTCAACGATATTGTGCATTTATTTGTCCATTCTGATGCTTGTTGTGTTGAGTAGATTAGTTGCACATTTATACATGTTTGTTATGGAATCTTTCATTAATTGTCAGAAGTATATGCTGTGATTGGTTTGCTTCATTCTTTTGTGCAGGAATCATCTTGGAGCTAGTCAGGAGGAGTTCTTCTTACCGCACGGAGATCACCTAGTGAATCTAGAAAGAACCAAAGGTGATCCTTTCTCCATATCTTGTCAATATATGTTAGATAGATCAACATGTGTGTATCAGGTACCTTTTGCAGATAAACTTACGGTCTGTTGGAAGTCCCGGGAAGACTTTCGAGGGTCGTTTTCATCTCGTGCATTTTACCCCATAGCAGAACTGGTGACTCCATTGGGGATTATACATTTAGTTCCCGATTATTCGGGCTCCTCTCAGATCTCTTCTGTCTTCTATGAGCTTCTCGCTTCTTCATATCCTTCTCTGATCCACCATCTAGTTTGTTGCATCCTACAAAGTTGCTTTCTCTTCAAAAACCGATCCCAAAACCCCACTTTTTGAGCTCTTTCCCTCAATAACACAGGTTGCTGGTTTAAATAGAGCTTTATAAAGCTCTTTGACTGTGCACATGGAGTGTTAGTAGCCAAACTAAAGCTCTATTTACACATAGACAGAGCATTAGTGACCCATTTCCATGTTTTCCAAGAGATATTGTGGACCAAAAGGAGGCGAAACTTGTCCAAGGGCTAAATAAGGATCTGCAACAGTATCATGCTAACAAATTTGGTGTCTTAAAATTTATTTTTTAAGAAAATGCTTTAGTTTTTCTCTCATAAAAGAAATTTTTGTTGAAAGAAAAGCTAATAAACTGTACATCTCCTTCTGTCAAAATAGCTGTAGGTTGCTTTGTTTTGGTTCAATAGTTGTTAAGGAATATTGAGAAAAGGAACTTTCGGTTATGCAAAGTGTTGAAATGACTTTAGATGCACTAGCGAATTCATGAATATGTGAAATAATACATGTGTAGAATAAGACTTGTTTGCATAAGAAATTGATTTTTTTTTTCAAAGCATAGTTCTACACGGTTTATCGAGTCGAGAATCTCATCATATTCATACGTCAACACCCCCTCCGAAGACAAATAAAAAAGTACACTAAAATTAATCAGATACTCTTTTCAGAGCAAACCAACATTAGATAGATTAGGACCTTGGGTTAAGAGAGTGAGTCAACTACCCAAGGTTGAAAATCAAACTAGTGTCGTTAAAGAGTGAAAAATCCTTCTGCACTCATATTATCAGGACCACTCCACTCACACTGGAGCGAAATACACGACAACATCAAATTGTAATCGAAGGTAGCCTGCCTTCTTTTACATCTCCTTTGGGCATTCTGTGTAACGGGGGTCCCTTCGGGGATTTCAGAACTGAGTCGAGGACTCAGGTATCCTGCCCACACAACGTGCTGTCTACGACTATGTCCCCCTTGATAATGTCTATGATATGAGGTATCTCTAGTGGCCAATACTTATAGGTACTTACCTAAGGTGACTGGGATGGGCTATCCTGGTACCTCAAACGGATGGACCTACTTTGTCTTCATTTTTTGGGAGGGTGTTCGTCTTCACGAGAGTACTTGGCGCCTCAATCTGAGGTTCAGGCGAAGCTCAAAAGTAACCATAACCGTACATTTGGCCATCATTCTTTGTTACTCATTGAGACATTGGGTTTCATATCCAGTAATCAGTGTTTATTAGACAAGGTAATTTCACTTTGTTTGTTGATTGTCATTTTAGTGTATTTCTTCTCTTTTGGTACCTGAGTGCTATCATTTTTGAGACTTAAATAATATCACCTTAAAATTTATTTGATAAAATTTACCAGTCATTATGGCTACATCCGGCCCTCACCGTCAATCCAAATGGTTGTTAAGACTTCCTCCACTCACTGTGGAGGATCTTCTGGGATCCACTGACTCAGATTCCTCATCTTCGAGGAATCAATCTCCTAAATCTCACACGGGATCTGTTTGGATGACCGACGATTCTAGTTTGCTGGAGGATTTCTTCACAGAAGGATTTCTTCCTCATTTTAACACTTTGCTTACAGATCTGTCAAAACCTATCGTTGTTCCCATCATACCTGTACTTCACTCTTCACTAGGAGGAACTCTCCCATCTATTCAGTTGACACCTCAAGGATTGTGGAATTATAGAGACATTGTGTGTCCTCTACCACTTCCCCAGTCGACGGTCATCACAACACCAGCAATGTGGAACCCCACAACCTCATTTGTCCTAGGTACTGAAACTCACATAACACACTCTATCAGTGGAACCCAACAGATGTTAGATTCCACTTCTATGGTGCGCCAAAGCATACCTTCGACTAGTGCCACATATAGTGCTCCATATAACACTCAATGTGGCACTATGGGCATGGTTCCAGTTTACCAAAACCAAGGTCAGCCGCTAATGTATGGTTATAACCCCCAGATTCAGATATCTGGGGCGGTTCCCAATATGCACATGGCGGCGAGGAATGTCACAGTTCCCCCACCATTTTAAGGCATGCATGGACAGTCGCTGATTGACATGAATTTTCCTTTTTTCAATCAAATCCATATGGTCAGTTCAGTGTCGGGTGGAAATCCACAAGGGATTCCCACCCAAACCATAGGGGCATCCTACTCACAGGCTCCAATGAGTCAAGTGGGCACCGCTTATACTGGGGGAAACTTCATACCCCAGTATCAAAACCTTCATGGTAACCCACTTTATAATAGCATAGCGTAAAGCAACCTCACAACCCATGTACAACATGGGGAACCAAACGATGGGAGGAGCACAAAGCTCCTCTGGTCATCCGTCTTCACAATGGTCTGAGTCGGGGGCACCCAACAATTTTCCTTTTTTGGAAACATTGGATATCCCCAACTTATACAAGTTGACTAATGACCCCATCTACCATAACCTACAATGGCCGCCGATCCCGCATAAAATACCGACGGATATTCCTAAATTCAATGGAAAACAAGGGGAGGATCCAGGGACTCACATCACCACCTACCATCTATGGTGTGTTTCTAACTCCATGCTAGATGACAGTGTCCAGTTGCATCTTTTTCTCCACACCCTCACTGGCAATGCTGCAAAGTGGTATATTGAGTTACCACATGTGTCAGTGAATACCTTTGATGCTTTAGCAATGGAGTTCCTAAAGCACTTTCAGTTACCTATCCGTTATGAGACAGGGATGGAACTCCTCACTTTGTTTCGTCAAGATACCTCCACCCACATCTCCGATCATGTCCATGAATGGGGATGTAGGCGGAGGTTAGTAAAAGCCCCCATCCCTAATTTTGTCTCAACAGACTTGTTCTGTAAGTCGCTACTCCCACAAATCGCTAGAGATGTCACTCTAGGTGGTGTGGTCACAGAAGACCAATCCATACGTCGTGCCGAACACTTGGATTTGATTTATTCACAATCTGGCACTCTCTACGACATTATCCACTATGCTCCCGGTAACCCCAATCCTCCCACCACTCAGCGCCCTGGAGCACATGCCGACAAGATCGTCGGCGCAACCTCCACGAGCACTATGAAAAAACTCAGTGGGTTCGTTGCCAAGTTGGCAGTGGACCCCTCTACCAAAATGACTACTCTTCCTACCATTGTGATTAACTCTGTGTAGTCTACAGAGAAATCTAGTAGCAAGAACAAGAAGAAACAAAACAAGATCGCTCCTTCTAAGGAGTAATTATCTAAGCAGCCCAACCCGAAACAGAAGGTCACCATGCCTACTGATACGGAAAAGGATAAAGGCACCAACTATTTGTGCAAACTCTGTCTTGAAGATCATGTAACCTGGCATTGTCTGTGTCTTCAAGAATGTACGGATTACCTTGCGAGGAAAGATTTTGGTAAGGCACTTGCAGTCCTTAGAAATCCTTTTCCTAATCAACAGCAGCAACATCTCATTGCCAACCAACCGCAACCCATGTCATGGGGCAGCGACGGTTCACAACACCCTTCAATTGGTGAAGGGAATTCTGCCATTTACACATTTGGAACGGTAGATCTCACCACAAGAACCAAATCTTATGGACCTCCTGTCACTCCAGCAGCAGAACCATCTGCAGGTCAAAACCTATCGCCACCCAATGATTTGTGAATCAAAAGGCCGGATGAGGACTTTGTAATCTGACCCCCCAAAGGGGCACTTCGACACACAACGCACAACACATCTACATGTGCCAGCAAACACTACGACATCATAGAGGATTTGGTGCAAGCTCCATCGGCTATGTCAATGCTCGAAGCATTACAAACATGCCCCAGCCAAAGGAAAGCTTTGCTTTACGTTATCAGAGGTATTGACCCTATGGATTCCACGCTTGCCATTTTTGACATGGACAAGTGTAAACCTCCCCTTTCCCACTAGCTTGCATTTTAGGTGCATATCACTTCGAAAGGGAAAGGTATACACCGAACTATCATCGACGAAGGTGCTTCAATCTGCGTCATGTCGGCTTCATGTCGGCTTGCCTTGGGTTCCCCAACCCTCTCCCCACTGTCGAACTCCCTTAAAGCTTTTGACGGCCACACCTTTGTCCCAAAAGGATACTTAGCCAGTTTCCCCATCACTTTGCTAGGAAAATAGTAATGGTGGACGTAGAAGTCGTGAATGAAAAAATCGACTATAATCTGTTGCTGGGTCACAGTTGGACATATGCCATGACAGTTGTTGTATCCATTGTCTTTCGTATCATCCAATTTCCATTAAATGGAAAGATCATTACCATGGATCAGTTGTCTTTCTCCACCCCTGATTATTCCCCATTACCAAGTGGCTCTGTACCCCTTGTAGGAGGTGGAACTGACTGCTATGACAGTTTAGGTACCGGTCTACTGAAGGCTTCTTCCCTCATGGGTTTTTTCCCTCTTCAGCCACCGAAGGTTCCACAATCGGTCAACACGCTTTCATATTTTCCTCATGAATAGACCGATCCATGGATCCTACCAGCTCCTTCATACATTGACACATACGGAGAGAAAATGCCGCTTTCACCAGCTCAATCGGCCTACAAAGCCATTCAAATTGCATCTGAATCTCCGGTCACTTTGGTTTTGACCAACGGTACCACTGCCCCTCCCATAACCGCTCATTCTTTCGATCCACTCAATCAAGTCCTGTCCACGGATGAAGCTATTAGAGAAATCACAAGGTTAGAAGAGCGACCTTGGGAGGATTCACACCATCATGTTTCGATATCTGATTCGGACATGATGCCTCTTCAAATCCTGTCACCTGACGCACATGAAATTGTTTCCTCACCGTATATGACGATCCAACTTTTGGACTCAGAAGGAAACAGGGGCAATATTGTACAAACATTGCTCCCAGATATTTGTGTCATGACAGGCATCATGGACAACATACAGAGTGGAGCTGATCACAATCCTGAGGAAATTGTGAGGTTCACCTACCTGTTTAGGCACTTCTACAATGTTTTTCCTTGGTCTTATGAGGAAATGCATGGCATAGACCCTTCTAATGTCAAGCATGAGATCGAGAAAGTTCGAGCATTCTTTTTATGGTATTTTTCTTACTCGCTAATCCGAAAAACATCGAGTCTTCTTCTTTGGGCTCGTTAAACTACTACAAAGATGAATAAAGCACTGTTAGGGATATTTTATTGCTCTTTAAAAAATACAAACATCCCCGAGCTTTTTTCCTTGCGCTCGTTAAATCTATGCAATGATAAATAGAGCACTTTGGAGACATTTTATCACTTTTTAAAAAATATAAACACCTCCAAGTTTTTTTGTTAGAGCTCGTTAAACATACATACCACAAACTCGTAAAGCACTCTTTTGGGATATTTTATCGCTCTTTAAACAATACAAACATCCCCGAGTTTTTCATCCTTTGCACTCGTTAAACCTATGCAAACGATGCTCTGAGCACCTCTTTTTTGATCTAGTTCCGGCTCATAAACTGAAAAAGACCAACGGAGCATCCTTTTTAGGCACTTTTTTCTTGCTCTTTAAATTGAGAAAAACTCGATTTGTGTCCTTCTACGCGTTAAAATTGCTAAAGATGGCCCGAGCATTATTTCAGGTACTTTTGTCAAGCTCGTTAAAAAATGAAAAATCCTGAGTTTTTGTTACTGAGCTCGTTAAAGTTTCACGACAAAACACGATTTTAGTCTGCCGCCTCGTACTCATAAAAAAATGAGGTCGACATCTATTGGAAAAAGGTTCTCTTTATCTAGGTCTACTAGATTAAATATGGAAAAGTGACCGGTACATGTATACTATTAACCTTTTGTCACACTCGTTTAACAACTATGACAAAGGGACCACCATGGAGTCTCTCTTTATGATCTTTTTAGACTCTCTAAAGATGAAAAGATCACCGAGTTGTCTAGTCTGGACTCTTTAAATACACTGACAAGATATAGAGTCGTTCCTTTTACGATACTTTTCAGATTCTTAAAAGATGAAAAAATTGATGAGTTTGCCTATTTGGACTCATTAAATTAATTAGATAGGGCAAAGAGTTGTTCTTTTTGCAATCGTTTTCACACTCTCTAAACATGAAAAGATTGATGAGTTTACCCGTCTGGACTCATTAAAAATCAGATGAGGAAAAGTGGAAATACAACCGTATCCTGAAGCGTGGTTTGGCAGCAAAACTTCCCCTGAACATGGCGCTCCCTCAGATAAACCATCATTTTGATAGCCTCTCAATATGAACCCTACAAACCTATGAGTTTTTAGCCTATATACCCTGATGCCATTGCATCTCCGTATCTTAAACACTTTGTAGTGTTCATGAGTCTTGTGTTGTCTTGTTAAAACCGTTGTCGTGCCTTCTATTGTTCAAGGGATCCTACTTGTTTCCTTGATTAACTGACCCTACATATCCTTTCATCACGCCCTCCGTCGTTTAGACCTAAAAGCTCAAAATATTCTTCAGAAAAAAATTTCATCCTTGTCCGGTTTCATGTCGACTGATGTAGGATATGTCATTGCCTACCTTTCGACAAGTTCTTTCCTATCGACTTCAACACTCTATCTAGGAAGCTAACCCAGAAACACATTCAGTGCATTGGTACTCACAGACATTAATGGCAGGTTACCTTGTGCTTGATCACGAGTTTTCATCATGGGCTCCTGGTTAAGCGATTCTACGAGTGTTCAACGACAAAATGTCTTTCACACTCGCTAGTTTACACTATGCATCTTGGAGACCATCACCATTATCGGTGGCCTTCCTCGCATCTGTTAACAGTCTCCATTATTGGCTGATAATCAGATGATTTTGTGCATGTCCGACGTCAACTCATTTTATCACATGTACTGATCTATGCCATTCAGTGAAGAAGGAATCAAGACCTTGGGTAGAGGCTTGCATCATTCAACCTTGTTTCCTCTCCCAAGCTACGATATTGTTCTTTGAAGATAGCCATTTCAGGATAATCTATTATGACACTGGATCTGCCCTGTGCCATGTTGGTGGCCAACATTGTTATATCTCTGAGGAGAAAGTTACTCTGACATAGCTACTGAGCATGGGAATGCCTGACTCAGGACATGATTTTAGCAATTCATATATATGTACTTTTGTTGTATCAAGTTTTCCTTATTGCCTGAAACTTCTCTCTCTCTACAAATATTTCGACAGGAAATTACAGTATTTTCATAAAGTATTTCAGCCATCGTCTCTGCCTTAGATATCATACTTTAGAGGGCATCTGTTATAGGAAAAATTGACCTCCTAATCAACTCAGAGGAGAAAGACAAGATGATTGAAAGAATGACCATAGTTGTAGACCCATAATCCACACTAACACTCTCTGTACACTGATAACCTACTTTATAAAGCTTGTTTACAAGCATAAAGGAGCCTTAGTCAACCTGCTAACTCATGTTGTTAGACTAGGGGGAGGGTTAGCGAACTTTAGTGATGCTCAAAGTGGTTAAGCCAACGAATTTGCCATTAAATATCTAGATATTATTTCCCTAAATTTGTGCAAGAAAAGCAAGGAAACTCCAAAAATCACGATATTTGGAGAAATTCTATTTCGGAAACAGAGGCAAATGGGAAAAAGCTGGTAAAAGAGGCAGGTTCATGGTTTTTACCAAAATGAGCTACAGGTGGAGTTGGGAAGCCCTAATTCGATTGCTATTTAAGCAATGAGAGGGCCATTGCACAAGGGTCAGAGCATTTAGAAGGATAATACATGGTGCTATTGTGATATTGTCATATTCTTGAAGGAGCTAGTTGAAAGAAGGAGAGAGAGAGAGGAAGAAGGGATAAGGAAGACTGATACAACAGGGTTGTTGTAATCACTCTTCTAAATATACGACTACAGTTGTGTTCCACTACTCGAAGTGTCGGTGGTATTGTGCATTTATTTGTCCATTCTAATGCTTGTTGGGTTGAGTAGATTAGTTGCACATTTATACATGTTTGTTACAGATTCTTTCATTAATTTTCAGAAGTATATGTTGTGATTGGTTTGCTTCGTTCTTTTGTGAAAGAATAATCTTGGAGCCGGTCAGGAGGAGTTCTTCTTACCGCATGTAGATCCCCAAGCGAATCTAGAAAGAAGCAAAGGTGATCATTTCTCCATATCTTGTCAATATATGTCAGATAGATGAACATGTGTGTAACAAGTACCTTTTGCAGATAACTTTATGGTCTGTCGAAAGTCTCGGGAATACTTACGAGGGTAGTTTCCATCCTGTGCATTTTACCCCATAGCAACTTACTTTGGGCTTACTTAATCTTAAACCAACCCCAATAGTTCTAGAACTTGGAGATCAATCTATTGTGAGGCCTGTAGGGAAATTGGAAGATGTAACTATTTCCATGTATTATTGGGAATATCTTATCGATCTCTTAGTACTGCACACTCAATCTCCATTTGTGGGGCATCCCCTGATCTTAGAAAGGACATGGATCGCTATGGCCGATGCCTACATTCAGTGTCGATCATGAAACATGGCGATATCAAATGGAGAGATTACGAAGAACCTTATTATTTATCCCCCTGCAAAACCAAGCTTGACGGTTGAACTAGGGTTTACCCTAGCACAAAAGCCTTCCCTTAGGGATGAGTGTTTGGTCAATTTAATGTTCTTGAATTGCAAGCATAAATTATCAACCAGAGTTAGTAAGCTCATGAAGTGCAGGTGCACTATATATGCTAGAAGCCTATCCTTTAGTTTGGAAGATGATGGTTATGCTCGTTTTGAGATTTTGTTGTCATCTAGATTCCTATTAGAGTTATATTTATACAAATGGAAGTTAAGCTACTGTTAGAAATAAGTGGAAGTTAAGCTACTATTAGATTAATCTACCATGTCATATCTATTTGAGTATCATCCTAAAATATCTTATGTTATTCATCCTAAAATTATGAATCTATCTAAACAACTTGTTGCTATGAAACATGGTATTGAAATTCAAATTATTGTAATGATCCTTCAAAAGTCTATTTACAAAATATATATACAAATTATGATTTTAAAGAGCATGAAAGAAATCTCTAATTGTAGACTACAGAGTAGATACAAGTTATAATTCTAAAAAGCATGAAAATACCTATTGTAAAAAAAACGTTGAAGAACTAAACCATTAAATGGCTGTAACCATAAACAAAATAATGAAATAACGAAATGGTAAATGAAATAATTGAGTTATAACGAAATAATGAAAACAGTGAAGTAAGGAAACTAAACTAGAATGTAGTTTGTTGGGTTTGTGGGCCTTGACCCAGGTTCAATGTTAATTACCCAAACAAATGCCTACACTATTGGCCCATTCGGCATCAATCCACAGAGCATGGACTGAAGTCTCACCTGAAGCAGTATGGAGGGATGCATGAACCAAGTTTCTGCACCCAAAGATGGTAGTGATGTCATTTTGTACCCTAACTCCACCTTTGCATAGACTGATAAGCCTTTTAGGACTTGTCAATATACCTCCCTTATTCGGTTTCTAGTCCTTCGTGAAGGCCTATGATCATCTTTCACAGACCCTAACCAGGTGATTTATCTACTTACATGCTCCTGTAATTACCCTTACCTCTGTATTTACCCAGATAAAATTAGTATTTGATAACTTCAACATGCATTAAGTTATTCTCTGCATAAGCATATATTATTATTTGCGGATAGATAACCATTTAAACATATAGATTTTCACATCAATATAGAATTTGTTATCACTTAGGTTATTTCCTGCTTCCTAAAGGGAATACAACCGAGGTAACCACTAACAAATCTTTTAGTTGCAGGTCCTAGCCTACCTGTAACCAGAGAGGGCTCTCTCTTTATGATTTAGCTTTGTTGGTGGATGATTTTAGGCTAGTTATGGTGTGCTGTTTTGTTTGATTTTGGTTGGTTGGTGAATTCAAACAGAGCTGAGGTATAAATTACAGAACAGTTTGGGCCATTGGGCAATGGAGTTCAGGGAAGTGTGCTGCTGAAGTATGTTTATGAAGGCAGAGTGTTGTTGCAAAGCCAGATAGGCATCTGTGGAACAATTTTTTAGATTTTGTGATGAAGTTATGGAATTAGTGAGTGAAAGGAAATTGAGAATCTTTCACTATGCTAACAAGGGAAAAATGAAAGTATTGCTTAAGAGCAGTTAAGAATTCTTAAACAATATTCACAGTGATAAAATTAGTTTAGACATGAGCAATTAAGAATTCATATCCATGGCTAATCCAGAAGAAAACATATTTAGAAATAGAGATTGAGCATAGGGTGTATTAAAACAAATCCTAAGCTATTCTTTTTCTCTATTTACTATGATCATGAACATATATGAATTTTATGGCATAAACAGAAAAACAAGAACACAGTTCAGAATAACTTATTGTTCCAGCAAATGACACAGGAATTCTGCAACATAACAGAGCCATCCATTTCCACCTTCAGACAGTATAGGAACCAGGAACTCCACGAGCAATTTGTATTAGCACAAATGTCTCAGATATACAATACAACTCTTCTGAAAGAGTTTCACTACAACCGACCCTTAATACGTTCTTTGAGGGGATATATATACAAATATAGGATACAAAATATCTCAATAGTGAGTTATTGTGCAATAAATTGCACCACCAACTCTCTTACAAAAAGTAAATGAATGATATAACTATAGCATTTAATGTTGAGATGGCAGCTATCTTTCTGTCAGACAACTTTTGACTTTTTGGCTCAGGAAAGTTGGCTGTAGCTGTGCCTTTAATTCTGCGTTAGTTGAGCCTGCTGTCTGAGTGCTTTGGTGAGTCACTGTACGGGTGCTTCCTGTGATATCTGTGTGCTGAATTGTCTGCTGACCTGTACTATGACTGAGATCTGAATTTTCACAAAAAAAGAATAATATAGTGGGATCATTTGGGCAGAATTTCCAGCATTGCCTGCCACCAATCAGCTGGAGGTAGTTGATGTCTCCTTATTTTTACCAGTGTTTCATCTGCTTCAGTATATCTGTAAAACTTTGGAGGCACTTCAAACAAATGATTTATCTCGTGCTCAATAAAAAATAGATTTTATAATTTATCATACAGAGACTGCCCAGAGGGAGGCCCTGCTTCTTTTGTGGAGCTGCTAGATGTTGTGATTTGATTTTCCACATAATTGTTGATCCTTGTGATATACTGATCATATGACAGCAGTTGTCCTGTGCCAGTCACTAGGCTTGGCAGTCCTTTATCCTGCAATACTATCATCTTTGCCCTGAATTCATCAATTTCTGCCTTCATATCCTGACATTTTCTTTCTAGTGTTTGAGTGAAATTACTCAAAGTCAGCCCTTTCTTGGCTGTCAGGATGGTGTCTGTTCTGCTGTTTATTTCTAGTGCTGCCAATTCCTCCCTAGTATGGGTATTGAGGAAATGTATCATTTTATTGGCCTGCTCAGGCATGATTCCTAGTGCTGTTATGGCCCTTTGTATTTCAACATGAGCTATGCCTATCAGTTTAATTTGCTCATGTATTGCTGGATTGACCTCCATTGGTCATGGATTGATTGGCCAATTTTGGCCCAGATTATCTTCTTGATTTCTGCCAAGGTCTTTCCTAGAAGAAACTCTTTTTCCAAAGATTTTACTTTGGCCTCCAAGGCTTTTATTTCTCTTTGCTTCTCTGCTACAGTCATCTTGGACTTGTCATAGCTGGCCTCTAGCTTGGCCAGTCTGTCCTTGGCTTCATTGATTTTTGTCACCTAAACCTCAAGTTCCTTGACAGCTTTCATCAAGTCTTCCATGCTCATGCTAGATTCTGTTGCTGCTCTTGTTGCTTCTGTTGCTCCTGTTGCTGATGTGGCTGTGGTTGGTGCTGGAATAGCAGGAGGGGCTGCTGTTGCTTGTGTAGGAGGAGCAGGGCCCAGAGTTGTAGAAGTTTGAGGGGGTTGGGAGGTTGATTCTCCCTGCCTACCTTGCCATGCTTTTTCCAATTCTCCTTCCATCTCTAGTATTCTTTAATTCATCTTCATAAGTAAATCCATGGTGTCATCAAGCTATTTTTCCTATGCAAGTTTTGCAATGTCAGGGTGAATAGTTGCAGGCAACTTTGCCTGTTTCCTAAGTGCAGCAATATCATCCTCCTTCTTTTTCATAAGGGCCCTAACACCCTTTGGATCTTTTGGATCATGTCCCAGATCAATGATTATGTCTTCCAACATTTTTATTCTGTTGTCCTTAGCAGTGGAAGACATCCTTTCCAAATCAAGCTGTGTATTTTTATTCCTCAGTGATTCTTTCAACTGATGGGCTAGCATGGCCTTGTCTGCAAGCATAGCATAAACCATTTCCCCTGTTTGCTTGTGCAGCTCTATTTGATCCATTGGATGTATGTATTTAGAAAATACCTCCAAGTTTGTTCTTATGTAATCTACAGAGGTTTTGGGATGTGGAACATTAGGCTTTAAATGAGTAAAAATCATTTTGTCCTCCTTGATATCATAAGCAGCCATCAATCTTTGTTTTTTGGAGGGAGTTGCCTTCAATAATTTATCATAGAGTTGTACTCTCAACAATTCATTTTGTGCTTTGATCTCCATGAAACCCCCTTTGATACCAGCTGGTTGCTTGCCTTGCTGCCTTGAGGAGGATACCTCTATGCCTTGGTGTATGGCCTGTTCCTGCTGAAATGAACTAGTGGCAGTCTGCTGGTTGGATTGTCTTTCTCTGCTTTGGCTTTATGCTCTTTCTTCATTGATGTCTTCTTCCTCGGTCTGAGGGTAAATTCTTGGCCTCTTGGCCTCTGGTTGCTGTATTGACCCACTTGGAGGTGTGACCTCCTCTCTATCACATTTTTTACCTCTCTCTTCATTGAGAGTTGTTTGCAAAACTCGGATTTGGGGTGGTTCAGTTTGCTGTAAAGGGGCTTGCCCTTGACTTTGGTCCTTTGAAGTGCTGGGTTGCCCTGCCTCTGTGTCCTGCTGTTCATCCATTATCTCTTTGCCTTTTGCTGTAGTGGTGGTTGTAGATGCCTGTTGAGTAGTCTGTGCAGTTGCAGCAGTGGATGTGCCTTCTCCCACTTGGACTGGTTGCTTGAATATGACCTGCTGACAAGAATGCAAGTCAAGAGTTTTCTCTAAATCTTTCACAGTCTACTCCATTTTCTCTTCCTGAGTAAATTCCTCTACTATTGTATCAGGCAGCCATTCATCTTGGTTGGCAAAGTGTTCTATTTGTGGATATGGACAATGTTTATAGGCTAGGAGCCTATACTTGACTCTCCTAGCATTGATAAAGCCTTCAGGGTCATAAGGGACCCACCATAAACTCCTTTTGAGTTTAAGCTTTTGCCCCAATATTTCATCAGCTTCTTGCCAACCATCTTTCTTGTTCATGACGAAGGGGCCTAGGTGGTCTCTGAATTTGAGATTGGCTTTCTTCTTGGCACTGTGGAAGTGTGTAAGGTTAGAATTGATGAGTTGCCTATAGTATTCCAAGGCAAACAATCTCATAGGCACATACCTTGGGAGCCTGTAAGGACAGAGCTCACAGCCATAGATCCTGATGACTGTG
>APFE030830748.1:129923-142493 GCA_000404065.3 Pinus taeda | reverse complement strand
TTTGGATGAGAGATTCTCTTATATGGTTGTGTGATTCTCCTTCAGACCTTGCTTACTTTTAAACCCCAGGTCACATTGTGCCCTAATTAGGCATCTTGGAGAATGCACATTGCCTTATTGTGGTAGCTAAGCCTTGTCCTTAAGAAGAGTATCTCTCCTTGACCTATACTAGTCACATTTACCCCCTGAACTTGATATATCCTTTATGTGACCTAACATAGGGAAGCCTCCCTTATGGATAATTCCACTAAAAAGCAGGAGCTACCAGTTGTGGTGACAATGGGCCCTCACAACACCTACTAGATTTTGAGGCAACATGCCATAATTCTTCAATCTTCAAAATATAATGTTGATATATAAATCTAAAAGAAGTATTACATTCATACATCTTCATATGAATGGAGTCACTAGATGACGATGTTGAATTTTCAAACAAACCTTCTCAACATGTCATCTTAGCAAGACTGCCAAATCTTCAGGAAATGGACTTTATCCCTGGAAAAGGCACTAAAATGTTATCTTCCAAACCTACACTTCTTGTAGTAAATCCCTAAAACACAAGTACAAACTTAGAGGAGCTCAAAAAGGCTACCGACTGTCACCAAAATAGCCCTCCCTCTCACTTTAGGGTGGCACTCCTTTGCATAAGAGGGGCATCCCTAGAATAGAATTGCCAAAGATATGGCAATGAATCTTAAGGTGAAATGTAGAGTTTATATTTGCCAAAACAAAAGTTGTAATAAGATTTTATAAATAGGGTAACGAATGGATTGAGACTAGTGTCAATCTGTTGGGCAAGTGGAGTCAAAGAATAACACTAATAGAGTCAAAGGAGGAATATACATAATGACAATTTCCAGCAATAGACATAGATTTTAAATGGGGAATGAAACACAATTAAATTTCTCCTAACAAGGCACAAAATTACTTGGATTATAACCCTTCATAAACACATTTAATGCAAGCAATTCTAGCACTCATACTCTGCAATATTGAACCCAAAACATCATACCTCACAATAGAAATCTTTAACTTGCATTTGCCTTCAAGATATTCACTAATATCCAAAGGGGAAACTCCCAAAATCCAACCATGACTACAAAATGGGAAGGGCTACTCTTTTAAAGAATCTAGCTCAACTCCCTCAACATAAAGCAACAATATCCAAAATGATATCCTAGATCTCGCCTAGGAATGCATAAAGAACTAATCTCCTAACTAATTACTAGTAAACAACTATGAATAGGACATTGCTAGATGATGAGCAAGCATGCCACATGTCTCGTCCTCAAAACAAATATATCGTTTACAGAGGACATCTCCTTCAAGAATAATGATTTAAGCATATCAAGATGCTTTGATCACTTGGAAACTCTTCAAGAGGAGCACTCTTCAAAACTCATGCATATGTGTCAAGGAATCTGAAACCATGGAGTGAATCCTTATAAATGGTAACCATGTGCCAAAAAGGGCTCCAACAGCAAGAACATCTCCAACTCGTCCCCCATACACAATCATCATCAAAATGTGTGCCAAGTTTCCAACATTAGATCCATGCATGAGGGAAATGGACTAGCATAATTATGTATGCCAAGTGCTCCAAATAGGCTCAAGATCCATGATATAGTCATATAAGGGGATGACTCCAACAAAATTGCACTAAGGAATGGTCCAACTCAACATATATGTACCATGAAATCACCAATAAAGGTAGCACTCCACAATAGCAAGTAATAGATCAATAAAGAATAACCACGTTCTCAAAATAGTTAAAAGATCCAGGGAGTTCCCTCTAAGGGCTAACAAACTCCAAAAAAAGCGCACCAAAAAGTGGTTTACAATTGTTATAACTATTTCCTTGGATCTAGGATGCTGCAAATCATGTGCTAGGGTGTAGATCCGTACTATCGGCAACTCAAAACCCCTAATTAATTTCATGAAATAGAGAAGGCATTCTAGTAGAATGTGCATAGGTGTGGAATTCCTCCAATCAATAGTTCCAAAATGGTGCAACTTGGTATCATAACACAATGCCTCCATAACGTATTGTTCAAGTTTGGATTCTCCTCTATTAGTTTGTTGACAATGTTATAGGAAGCCTAATAAATGTTGTTAAATTCACGTGAACCTAGCACCCAACACTTTATTAACCTAGCAGATTATAGATCTATTGAATAAATGCACAACTGGGTTCTTAACACAATTAGCAGAAGCAAAATTACACCAATCTCAATCACAAATAACATATACAAATTATGCTCATTCAATAGTTCTTCATTAATAACTCAAAACCTAGTTGGGCTCTCATCCTAGGATAAGGGCCCAATAGAAGAAAATACAATTATAACATACCCTAGATCTGATCAAGTTTATCCGACCCTTAATTTGTCCTAGATCTCCGTGGCTGAGCTAGATATCCAATGATGCACTTTTGCACTTTCCTTAGAGCCAACACACTAAGATGCCTCTCTCAATATCTTATGCTCCTGTATGGTGTGTCTTTCTCCTCTCCTTAGCCTTGCTTTTATGGATTTACATTGAACCAAATCCCTAACCTAATCTCCAAAGTGATTGACAGTCGAGATTAGTTCTCACCTCATTTGAGATCAACAATTGAGATGAAAAGTTGAAAACATAATCACTAAAATAAATTTCTTTACTTTTCCTAAGTTCCTAAGTTAAAATTGGGCTAAGTTACAATAGCAACTTATTCATACATGAGCAAGTGTCCGAATGAGACTTTGGGCAACTTTCAAACACCTAAACACTTAGACCTATGCAAAAGTACTTGCCCGAGCTACAAACATCAACACTCCTTCTTAGCAAGGGAGGTCTGCCCCCTGAAACTGGCTCTAATCTTGTAATTGCATTCGCTGCCATGACTACTCCCTTTGAACTAGAAGCCTTCCATGCCACCTAGTTCGAAATCATCCTCTAGGGCCTTCTCCCCTTGGACTTGTTCCTTGAAGCCTCCTACTCCTAAACATCTTGTAAGGTCATCTCATACCAAGGGACCTTCTTAACGTTGGAAGGATCTATTGATTGCTCCTCCCCACCTAAACTTACAGGCTCACTTCCTCTGAACTACTCAAGCTTCAAAGCTTCTTGCTTCTTTCCCTATGGCCCATGTGCTAAGTCCTAGCACCCACAAGGAAACTATTGGTTTATAGATCTACAAAGATCTTCCTTATGGATCTATCTAGATCCTTTGAGACACCAACAAAATCTTAATCTACTGCCAATCCCCCAACTGGTACGCTCCCCCTCTCTCCCTCTAAGAGCTTAGCTCCGCCAATCCTATTGGCAAACCTGGTAAACTCATACAATTTGTACAACCTTAGTTGACTAACCCTGTCGGCCACTACTAGCTCGTGCCCATCCCAACAAATCCCCCGCCTAGCGATTGCTCCCTCTCGTAGTTGTTGTCTAGCATGTTGCAAACTTGCTCGCGGCCCTCCCTGCCACTCAGCCTCAACTTGGTGACCCTGCCCACGGCCAACACCTCAGCCATCCTCTAACACCCAAAACAGCTTCCTCAACTACTGGTTGTAGCAACGAGTATCTCCTCAACAACTATGCCCATGCACTATCGTTGTTTGCTAGAACTGCAGCTTGTGCCAACCCAATGGTTCATGTTAGCCCCTTTGTGCACTAAGTTCCTTTTTTTTGCAACAGTCCTCTATGACTTGACCATATCTTTCCAACCTATCAACTGGCCAAACTCTACCTACGACAGATCGACTGTTGATTTCCTGTTGACAACTAACATACCTTGTACATGATACGTTGGTATCATGAACCTCATAATCCACTTGACATTGCATTGACTGATGTTGGCCCATCTAACTATCCCTGAACACACCCGCATGTTTCTATGCTGGGATTTGCAACTTCATAGCCAAGCTGCGACCTGGCTATGTCCTCGACCTATGTCCATGGACGTGAGGCCTGCAACAGAGGTTTTTCTCAACTAGCAACTCAAGTCATCACTCTTTTTTTCCTTCTCCTATCCTCCTACGTTAACCGTCCCCAAAGAACAACAACAACAGTTATCTACCAACATTCTTTGGCATGGGCCCGACAATCCTAGCAACAATTGACATCCCCTTTGTTGATGTTTCCTCTGCAATCAGTCGACCCCTGCTAGGTGGCTTCTTTTGGCCCGATAGCCATTAACAACGGTAGGACCCATCTGAAAATGCTCTCTCGCACCCACGCCAACTGACATTAACCCTTCCTCCTTCGTTGACTATCGGCCCAGTCCATCTACCACCCAAACTTCTCCTCTATAATTAACCTGCAAAACCTTCCTTTTCCAGCAATTGTGTGGGTTGGTCAGCTAGCGGCCCACTTAGTGACCAAACCCTCAATTTTTTATTATTTAAAACTCAACCAAAAATTTACTCAGTTCCATCTGCATCCATATGACCAAAAAAAATATCTTCCACCTTGGCTACCATACAATGTACAGCCTTCAGCCTAAAAAAATTCTTTTGTTGCCATGAACAATTGCAGCCACACCCATCATTGCCTACCATACAATGTACGGCCTTCAGCCTAAAAAAATTCTTTTGTTGCCATGTACAATTGCAGCCACACCCATCCCCTGCAATGATTGTATGAACCTAGCAGCCTGTGTAATTCAAATTTTCACGCTCTAATACCATGTTAATTTCCTTTGAACCTAGCACACAGAACTTTCCTAGCAGATTATAGATCTATCAAATAAATGCACAAAACTCAAAACCTATTTGGGACCTCGTCCTGGGATAATGGCCCAACTGAAGAAAATACAATTACAACATACCCTAGATCTGATCCAGCTGATCAGGCCATAGATCTGTCCTAGATCTCCTTGGCTGATCTAGATATCCAATGCTACACCTCTGCACTTTCCTCAGACCTGGCACACTAGAATGGAAGTCCTTCTCCACTCAAATGTCTTGTGCTGTTGCAGGGCCTTGCATTTATAAATTTACATTGAGCTAAATCCCTAACCCTAATCTTTAAAGTGATTGATGGCTGAGATTCGAACTTGCCTTAATCGAGATCAATGGTTGAGACTAAAACATAATCAATAAAGTGAATTACTTTACTTTTCCTAAGACTCTTTAGCTCAATAGCCAACATAATATTAATTGTGTGTTTCTCCCCAATTAGACTTGGACTAAGTTACAATAGCAACTTACCCATACTTGAGCAAGTGTCCTAAGAAGGCTTTGGACGACTTCAGCACGCCTAGATACTGAGGCCTGTCCACAAGTACCTGCGTGAGCTACAAACATCAAAAAATGTGCCAACTTCCTTTTAAGAGGATAACCCTGACTCCTCTCTAACCCTACTTGCTGGAGGTGTGATCTTGTGCTGTTTGTATTAAAGATGGTCTATAATACTGTAATTACTTCTTTCTAACAGCATCATTTCTATCTCTGTCAACCTGCCTGAATGATGTTGTATTTTAGTATTAATTCTACTTTGTAAGGGGGCACTCCAATCCATACACTCGCTATAATATGCTGATCATGATAAGAATGGTTTGCAGCCATTTCAAAAGATCGCATTCTGTATATTGGATCATCTTATCCTACTTTCCACCATGACTGTAACCTTAATCATACTTTGAATTGGCTACTGAATGAGCACTATCAATTAGATGCTTGATCTGGACCTTAAACAATGTTTGTTTAGAGCATTTTTGTGTGTATGTATACCCAATAAATCTGGAATGAATCTCAGATCAGTCTCCAAAAAAGAGCGCAGCTGCTACGGGAAACCCCAATCATGCTATTGCTCTAGTCTTCACATGAAATATATTATTTTTACTGCAAAATCTATATCACAAAGAGGTATTATGCTGTCAATCAGAAACAACAATTAGAACCTTGAGAGTATATACTATAAACGATCTTCCTTTTCTGCTGATTGTTCCACTTCAAATGCTTGCTGAGAGAAGCCAACCTAATGATGATGCCATAAATATTAAATATTTCTATATGGCCAGGTGATGATATTACTTGCTGCCCAGAACAATTTAATGAGAAAGGTCATAAAAATCGGCAATGATAAGCATGCCTTCTTCCTGTTTTCTGGTAAAGGGATAAATCATAGGACAATGTCATCTGTTCATCCTACTGAGAAAAGTTGCTAAGTTGCTCCCAGAATGTGTTCATAAGTGCTCTGCCCATTCTTCTCCGTTTACAATGTTTCCAGCAAGTTAGATATATATCATGCTCTTGCTTATTTCCATTTATATAAGAGATGAAGATTGCAACTACACAATGATCTTCTTCCAACAGATCCATCTCCTCGTCACAGTTGAAAAAAAATGCTCAAAATGCCCTCTACTTTGTGGGGCAACAGGTGGAGATTTCAAGAGTCTGGGTGCTAAAGCTAGAGTGGTTTTGGGAGTCAGAGAAGAGAAAGGACCCTTGATTTTATCACTTGTCGATCCAAAAGTGACAAGAGGAAGAAGAAGCATTTTCAAAGTTGTATTGACTTCAGAGTGGGCATTAAGGGATACAATAGCTGAAATTGTCAAGAAGAATATAATGCCATGGAAGATATGATGGAGAGAATCAGTATGTTGGGTTGAGCAGCAAGCCATGCAACAAAATAGAGATGAGGACAATCAGAAATTGGAAATTATGTTTAGGATGATGAAGAAGATGAAATACCGGATTTAGCACTCCTATGATACCATGGAAGAATCACTATGTTGGGTTAAGCAGCAAGACACGCAACAAAAGAGACATGAGGTCAATCAGAAATTAGACATTATCTTCAGGATGATTAAAGGAGATGATAGAACAAATTTAGAAGTCCTAAGGCCAGAGTAGCAATGAAGCCCATGGCCATCGAAAGGAAGAGAAAGCAGATCCAAATCCTAGATAGATGGAGATGATGTTCACACTCCACTCCTTTGAAAGAATATCTGTTTACACTTCCGAACACATCCTGATCAAAGTGGGCATGAATCCCTTGCTTGGGTTTGTTAGGAGGGTTGTGGACCCTTCAAAAATGTCAAGCATTTGGACCCAAAACTTAGCTCCAAAATGGCTGAGACTCCACCCTACAGTAGTTGAGTATGGCTTTTATAGCACTCTCCTACTAGCTATCTTGGTGGAAAAATCCTTATCAAGGACTTAGAGAAAGTCAGGTCAGTCAATAGAAGGATAATTCTTCTCCATAGTGATCTTAGCAGGGATGATGTGATCTATAAGATAGAATGCTTAGGTAGCAACTACTGAAGGGTCTAGTTATAACAAAACTTTGTTGGAACTTTGTTTTAAACTTGCTGTTCTGAGAGATTTTGTAATGTCTTAGGGTAATTTTTTGTCCTTGGGGTTATTATTTGCAACTATGACTTCAGAATATTACAACAGCAGTGCACATTTGCCCATCCATGTAACAGTAAATATCATTGAACAGTATAACAGATTTCCAATAATAAGAAGTCCCTGAAGAAGATATACGAGTTCCTTGCATCTCTATTACATGCCAACAGAGATGGTGACTTAATATCCAATATGGTGAAGTTTTAAAAGGTAAACCTTGTTAAAGGAACTACAAATCTCCACAACTATCATCGGGAAGTCAAGCATTAATGTAGTGGTCAACCCATGTGCACAGATCAATATTTATTTCCTCTATTTTGAGGAAAGAACTTGGGAGAACACTCCTATCACATAGCCCAATGACAATAAGGACAGTTGACCATAAAAACAACCCTAAAGAGAGACTAATAGCAATCAAGACCAACTAGTATGGAATACAAGCATATGCAAATTTTATGGTCAAAACACTGTCGAATATTCTAGAAGAGGCACAATTTGCTCCAATAAATTGACAATAATGTTCAGAACAGGCCAAATGAAGGTGATCAACCCACTCAATTAGATAAAAAGAGTGGTGGAAGGCAAAACAGATGCCCATAGGGACAAGTCATAAATGGATACATTATCATCCTTGCCAACGGGACCCATATTTTGTATCTAGTATTCAATGTGAAGTCAAATTTAAAGGGGAAACAAGGATTTTGTGTCAAACCAAAAAATAAAAGAGGTTATTAAAACAGTTAATGTCTAATTGTGTGGATCCCTGCATGGTTACTCGTGGCTAGGGTAACAAAATCTAGTAGTCAGTAGGCCTCGTGGGCCACTTATCTAACACAAGAACTATATAAATACAAGCATGTACATCCTCCTTTGCACATCAACACAAATCAAGAGTTAGAAAGATTTTTTATTCATGTTTTAATTGTATTTGTGTGCGGCACTTAACCCTGGTTCTACCAAATCAAATAAAGATTCACATGTTAGGCAAAGAGGAGGCTTGTAGCCAGAAACTCACCTTTGAAAAGCAGCCCAAACAAAAACACATTCTTGGATGATTAGATAATGTATGCAACTTCCTCAACTATTAGATATGTTTGATGAGATTACCTATGTTAGAATTTCACACCTTAGGTGACTAATGTCGACATGATCTCAATCATACAAGTAGATAGCTGAATTTAATTAATGCTGAAATTAAATTTTTGGCAATAGCATCAATCACACAATGACTAGAAATTAAATAGCAGAAGCATAAAAATTAATTTCACACACACACATAACATATACAAGGAAACCCCCACATGCTGCCCAAGAGAAGAAAACAGTACGGATTCCAAAAATGCCTTGAAGTTAAGTTTCTACAAGCTGTTAGAGAGGTACAACTGCTGAAAAAATCAGCAACTGCAATTCTCTGTTGTACAGCACTGCTGTACAGACTATATGGCTGCAGTACAGCACTGCTATACAGATTCCTGTAACTGTAGGGATTTGTACAGTACTATCAACATGGCTGTATGGGTGTCCAGACTCCATACAGCTATACGAACAGTACTGTGCAGATCCGTACAGTCTATAGCAGCACTGTACAGACCAGTGTGGCTATATGGAACTGCTGCCTCAAAATGTATGCTGCCCAAGAATGCCTCTTCCTTGCCGGCCAGACCTCTCTCTCCCTCTCTCTGTTTAACTACTAAAGTGTATGTAAAAACCTCTTATCTTGCCCTGTCTTTATAGTTTTAGCAGAAAATCCTTGTCTAAAATTACTTCTAGTCAAGTACAATTTTAGTCTCGACTGCTAAGAATAAGACTCACTTTTTTAAGTAAAGTGAATTACAAAATAGAATTACTTTCAAAAAAAAATTCTAAAAATATCACAAACTATTTATCACATGTTCACAATAAACATGTGCTGGATTTCCTATCCAAGCTAAACTTTTCAACAGCCTGTGCCCTATTGACTACAATAGTTGAACCACAAACATTAGAAGAACCATTAAATAGCCACAAAGAAGACTAGAAGAGAGTGTCATATGTAGGGTGACTTTTTGATGAAGAATGGCACATGGGAGTTGGTTCCCCTTCCCTTTGGAAAGGAAAATGAAGAATGCAAGTGGTTGCTTCCATTTAAGATGCCACCATAGATCAAAATAAGACACAAGTAGTTTCAAAAGGATATTTACAAGTTGCAAATGTAGATTTCGTGATCCCTTGGTCGCAATGAAATATGTCTCTGTTAGAATTCTTGTTATTGTTATGGAAATACATCAAATGGGTGTAAAAACACCCTTTAAAAAATAGCTGAGGAAGTATATATGGATCAGCTGAAAGAATTGTAGCAACAAGAACAAATCACTTGGTCTAAGCTTGCTGAAGTCATTGTATGGGCCAAAGCAATTTCCTTGTGCTCGCTATTGAGGAATTAATGCATTCCTCCTAGCCAAAGGGCTGCAAAAAGGAGATGCCGTTTCCACTGTTTATGTTACCTTTCAGGATAAAAAAGCATCAACATCACCTTGTATCTTGATAAAGCACTCTTAATTAATAATGATCTCGCATTGCTAAAATAGATGAAGGCTAAACTTATCCACTGGAGTTGAAATGGTGTTTATGAAGAAATAGACTGTTGCCTCAGAATATATACGGGAAAGAACTCTGATAAAGGACAACAGTTAAAAGCACACAGTTGATGAACAACTGTTGACCCCACCCCCACTCCGGTATTGAAGAATTGATACATTCCTCCTAGCCAAACGGTTGCAAAAGGGGGACGCAGTTTCCAATGTTTATGTTACATTTCAGGAAAAATAAATCATCAACATCACCTTGTATCTTGATAATGCACTCTTAATTAGTAAAGATCTCACATTGCTAAAATAGATGAAGGCTTAAAACTATCCATTGAATTTGAAATGGTAGATTATGAAGAAATCGACTGTTGCCTCATCATACAATTGGAAAATAACTCCAATAAAGGACAACAGTTAAGGTCCACAGTTGATAAACAACTATGGACCCCTCCGTAGCCCTACCCCCAAACCCACAACTGAGATGGATAAATATGACTTTTGATGGAACATCTAAGGGGAACCCAAACTTACCAAGTTCATGAGGGTAGGCCAGCACAGGTATGTGCTAAATGTTTATTAAGTTCGTTGGGAAAGGAACAAATAAATAAGGCCAAATTTAAAGCCCACATTCTAGACATAATGGAGGTGTGTAATGTTGGGTTCAAGAAAATCGTCTTCAGAGGCAACTCAAAGCTGATAACAGATATCCTTAATAAAAAATCCATGGTTTACTCTTGGGAAGTGGCTAGCCAAAAGGAATGGTGAAAAAAACTATTCAAGTGTTTTTGGGTTAGCAATTTGTTGTCAACTGGGTCTAGCTTGGATGGTTGTATAGAATAGTTGTTATCCTCCCCACCCAGGTTCAATTCCCACAGACTGACATGTTTGGTCTCTTAAATGAGTAAATTGAGGTGCTGGCAAGGTAACAACAATCTCAATATCCCTTTCAGGATAGAAAGTGGGGCCGATTATATTCCCTGGGCAGATCCCAATGCCCCAATTTTTAATTCAAGTTCTCAGGGACTCATTTTTGGTGAACAAATGGATGAATGGCGATTCTGTGCTAAGGAATTTCATGCTCCAGCCACTGTTCCATGATATCAAAGATCTGCAATCCTCTTTTTCTCACAAGAGAGTCAGAGAGTTCTTCGAGGGACAACTTATCTTCACCAGTCCTGGATTATCTTTTCTGTTTCAATGATGAATTAGTGAAAGATTTTTTTACAAAGAAGATTCTGCAAATTTCTTGAATGCTACAGGATTATAATTCTAAGTTTCTGTTTGAAGCACGGAGATAAAGATGTTTCTGCTTTTCTGACAAATATGTAAAAAGATATTATACGGGAAACCTGATGGCCCCTAGTTCTACAAAAGAGTTGTTGTAATCATTGGATCTTACGTCCCTTATCCGGTATTCTCACAATCAGCCAGCTCTCCAATAAGAACAGACCTCTTAGTCCCCTCAGATTTTGACACAAAAGGGTAGCCTGAAATACCAGTCATGGTATTCAGCTCATGTAATTTTGTTGCCTCTAATAAAATTACTCAATTGATTCTTTGGACAAAAAAGGATTATCAACTTGTACATGTTAGGAGACCAGCCAACAAGATCGTGGATTGGTTGACAAACCAAGATATACCCATAAGCAGTCATGTGAACTAAGCTTAAATCATCTTCATAGGCAACTCAAAATTGATAACGGATATGATTAATAAGAAATCCATGAGTTCCTTATAGAAAGTGGCTATCCAGGAGTGTTCTTTGTGGATTATCAGTTTGCACGTGTTAGGAGACTAGCAAACAAGGTGGTGGGCTGGTTGGAAACAGGGCTATATCCATAAGAATCAGTCACATGTGAGCTAACCTGGACCCCCCTTTGTGGAGAAGATGTACCCTTAAATGATAAACAGAATTGAAATATGAAGCAGGTTTCTAGTCAAAATGCTCTAGTGAATCCTCATGTATCTGCATTAGGCTAGATATGCATTCACATTTAATCAAACGGTAAATGGCAGATCCATGTTCCCCAGAATAGCAAACAGTGACGCAGTTTTGTGATATTGAAAGAATAAGTTGATCTTGGGACTCATAGTGAAGAACTTCAATAGTTTTCAGGGTTCTCTGAATCTGATTGGATAGATAAATGCTGATGGCAATAAGTCCAGCACAGGTCATTGCTTTTATGTTTGCAATGGAGCACTGTCATGGTGTGGAAAGAGGCAGTATAGTGTTGCTCTGTCAAGCACTAAAGCAGATTGTTGGTTATGAAAAGCTACTAGCAGACGTTGGAGAAAAGCCAGTTCATCTGTGGTGTTACAATGCAACCATCAAAATTGCATTGCAATCACAATGTATCCAGGATTTTATTAGAAAAAACACATAGATATACATCATTTTTTTCTATGAAAGAACGTTATCATCAAATGGAACTTCAATTTGGCATTTTAGAAGACATGGTAGCAGATATTTTTACCAAAGCTCTGTTGAGTGTGTGTTATATTCTTTCCACGACTAGCCCCAGGTGTGAAGTGGGGTTAGAGGTGAGGTGGCCAGAGCAGTGGGGGGTGTAGCCCCCTTGCATGGGGTCCAGGGCCGCAGCCCCCCTGTCCCGAGGGGGGGGGGGGGTTGCATGGATTTCGCATAATGGTTTTGGGCATGATGGTTTTCT
>APFE030830748.1:114017-126599 GCA_000404065.3 Pinus taeda | reverse complement strand
ATATATATATTGTAACATTGAAAGGAACATAATGAAAAATCAATTTGATAGTCCCAGTTTTTGGATCCAAAGGAAAATCTCTGTGTATTTGTTGTGTTTCTTGCCATTGTATATTTTATGTTTTTAAGAATTTGTTTGCAGATAATTTCTATACAGGGTTAAAACCTACAAGCCCTCCCTTGAACTAAAAGTTGACTAAATGTAAGGCGCTGTTTTGGTGTGGGTATAAGTAGTGGCAGTGTTGAGAAGAATAGCCTAGTATCCATGATATTTTGTGGAAGTTATGTGGTTTGATAGCTAGTCCATGCTGTCTGTTATCATTGACCAACCATTCTCAATTCCGGGGCTAGAAAAACATCTAATAATTACTTGTATGAATAAAAATGAAAGTAAAATCGTTTTGTACTTCTTTTATTCTGTTGATTAAACACGTTATCTAAAATTTAAATATATTCTCTATATCTAACACAAGCAAGTTGGTGTCACACTACAAGTCTGGGCCTTATGTAAAAAATCTCTTGCATGTGGTCTTCAATGGCAGGGTGAATCATTTTCAGCAGCCTGGCTTAGTTGGTGGGAGCAGGCAAACTTCAAGCCGTTCCGAAACATTTCCCCACTTGTTTGCTGGGGTTTATTGCTTGCTTGAAACAAATCTATATTTAATGAGAAGGTTTCAGTTCCCGAGCAGGTTGCTGCACAGGTTTCAGCCATCTACTCCCTTCTTCCTTCAGTTGTTTCTTCTGTTCCTGATCAGTCCATTCTGGCTGAAGTCATTGATCAATCCTATCCATGGGCTTATTTATATTTTGATGGAGCAGCCCTTGAAAATGGCTCATGTGGTTGTGGGTTTATTCTCTACATGAATCAACACCATGTTTTTCATAATCAAGTCGGTTTTGGCCAGGGCTCAAACAATTATGCAGAATTCATGGCATTAAAACTGCTTCTCCTTTTCGCTGTTGAAAAATAACATAGATCTATCCAGGTCTTCAGGGATTCTAAGATGGTAGTCAATACTTTCAATGGGGTGCAGAGATATCACAGACACACACTTCTTCCTATTGCTAAGAAGATTCTCCATATTAAGCATGCTTTTGATCATATTTCTGTATGTCACATTTACAGGGAGCGGAACTCTCAGGCAGACATCCTATCCAAAGAAGGTGCTTTGCAGGACATAGGATCTTGGAGGATATCTGAGCAGATAGAGGACAGCACACAGACATATTTTCTCAGGCCTTTTAATGAAGGCATCTTACGGCATCCTTAATTTATTTTTGACTGTTGCATACTATGATGACAAACTCTCCTATACTATGTTCTGTTTTTTTGTTTCAACTCCTATACACAGGGATATACGTATTGGTTCGTTCTCAGTTTTGGTTATGATGAGCATGGGCATTGCAGATGCCAGATTTTTGTTTTTTGAAGGGCTAGAAGCCAAGATACTGGAATGCGCCTGGGGCGTATATACAGAATGTAATTTTCATCTTTTAATGAAAATTATGATTTTTTGTGAAAAAAAAGTTGGTTTCGAGTACCTATTTATATTCCCAAACGCTGTCAAAAAGGTGAATAATTGCAACCAAGACAATGCAAAGCCAAATCTTTTTCCAGTTGGAAACAAATGTAGCACTTAAAAATTAAAATATAACAAATGGAGTAAAATATAACAAATAGAGCAAGGTTTCCAGAGCATAAATCTAAACAGAATAGAAACAAATCAAGAATTTGTGTCTCAGACTAGAATCCTTGAACAAGAAGCAGCCCACCAAAGCTAAATACAAATTATAATATTGCTACCAAAACCAGAGTCATTTTCTATCTGTCTCTTTTTCATTTTATTTGGTGGATCTGGGGTGTGAAGTCGGAAGCTTTCATACCAAATTGTGGCCATTTCACTCGTAGGTATCTGTTCATACAAGGACTCGTAAAATATCCTTAACGGGTCCCTCTGCACGAACCATACAATAAACAAGTTATTAATTCCATCCTTATAGCTTCCAAAATACTAAAGATATATATGATTTTTAAAGGAAATATTATTTTCTGAAGCCCCCAAGGAAAAAGATAAAACATCTTTTCTTTATAACGGGCAAAATTTTAAATAATTGTAGCTAATGGTGTCTCGCTTCACTAGTAAAGTAAGAAGTAATTCACCACCCACTAAGGTTTCATTGTAGCTGTGGTTTAACCTGGCATATAAGTCAAAGTAAGTCCTTTTTTAAACCTAACTCCTTTTTTTTCCTGGCAGAGTAAGGTCCATCTTCTGAGACGTGTCATTACGGGATTCCCACATAGATGAGAAAGGGTGCAAATTTACAGAAACGTGGAGACCTAACCTGGGCCACTTGAGATAAATTCTAGTGGATTTACTGCTGAACCACAGCCCAACACCAACCAACAAAGGAAGTTATTGTTATCCAGTGCTGCCTCTCAAACCCTCTTGGCATGTTCTTGAAGCAACTTCCAAAATAAAATTTTAAAGAGGTGGAAATTTTGTTCCAGAAAACCATCAAAGAAAGTCATTGTTATGCAGTACCGCAACCATCCTCGAGGCATGTTTTTAACCAAATTTTAAAAAAAAGGAAATTTATTTAAAAATTAACCATAAGAAAAAATTAAATAAAATACATACATGTGAAAGTATAAACCATACACAGTTGTAAAGTAAAAGGTAGAGATTTTCTCTGATGGGTAAACCTTTTGTTCAATAAAAACGCAAGTAAACCAAATGGCAGGAAAAAGTTTTACCTCCTCTGGAGGATCATGTTTTTGTCCCGGTAATGAGTAAACCTTCTTCACTGTTTTCTCCTTGGGTTTGCTTGGACTGATATTTTTCTTAGCCTGGCCGCTAACTTCTTTCACTTTATCAGATATTTTGACCTTCGCTCCAATTAAAAACAACAAGTACAGACAATAATCAACCTCCCGGAAACAAACCTAAAACATTATGTTCTTTGTGGATCTATCTAAATTTGGCAGAGAAATACCTCCTCCTTCACAGAAAACGACTTGGGCTTGACATCATAAGCAGTAGGTTTCTTAGAATTATCAATGCCTGTCGATTTTTTAATGGCATCCGCTGGCTTGACTTGGTATGAAGATGACGGTGGTGGTGTTGGTTTTGGGCTCTTGCTTGATGGAGCTGCTCCTAATTTTGGAGACGATTTAGGGAGATCTGTGATTCTGTGATGAGATTTCAGTTTCAGATAATTTTTGGAATCTTCATTCGCCATAGCCATCCAGAAACTAAACTACACTGAGCTCCTGATTAACACCAAAATCGAAAACTTGGATTGGGATGTGCATAAGCAGCGAGGAACGGATGATGTGACTGTAGATATGGCGTTGTTGGCTTGTCCGGTTAACCATATATAGACAATCCTCCTCAACTTTAGTGCACAGTCCACCTTCGTGATTTTCCAGAAAGACTGAATCGTAAATTGTTGGACACTTCTCACCGGACACTTCTTGACCCAATAAGCATAAACTCTTGATGAAAGAAACTAGTATGTTAATATTATTACATACCAAATCCTTACAAATCAAAATCCATCCATGTCGGTAAGTTTATTGACTCTAGTTTTGGAGGAATCAGTGTTTTGTGTATTAAATTATTATTTTTAAATAGAGGAATTAGTAATTTTAAAATTTTGTGAGTTATATCCATGTCCATGAATTTAACTTGATTTATATTTTTATTTTTTTCAAATAGAAAAATCCAGTATTTTATATTTATAATTTCTTTTTTAATAAAAGAATTAGTATTTTATAACCTGTGAGGATTATTGAGGTTAGTTTTTTTATTATTATTATGGAAATTGGTTTAGTAGGTTTGTTACTTAGAAGACTTAGGATTGAGTTAATGGAATTTTGATCCACTTATGTGTGTTCACAAACCATTTAATATGTATTTTGGGTGCAATTTATGTAACCATTTTTTATCCACTTATGTGTGTGCGGTTTACAAACCATTTAATATGTATCTTGGGGTGCAACTTATGTAATCATTTAATATGTATCTTTGGGTGCAACTTATGTGTGTACAGGTCACAAAACTATTTAATATGTATATTTGGGTGCAACCACACATTCAACCTTATGGCTCTAAAACCATTTAATAAGTATCTTGGGGTGCAACTTATGTAACCATTTAATATGTATCTTGGGGTGCAACTTATGTGTGTACAGGTCACAAAACTATTTAATATGTATATTTGGGTGCAACCACACATTCAACCTTATGGCTCTAAGTTAATCCCTCATGAGAATTAAACCTTGCCTAATAGTTAAAAACTCTTTGCTTTTCACCATTTGATCCAAGCTCTTTGGGCAAGATCCAAGTTCAAAGTTAATTGTCATTGTGTCAATAACCTATGTAAAATGAAACTTGTGACTTAGCATGGGCCAAGGATTCCTGAGGCACACCAAGAGTGTAAACTTATATTCATGTAACAAGGAACTTATAACTTAGCTAGGGTAAAGGCATCCTCAGACACACCAAGGGTCTGAACCTCTATCCAAGGGTTGTTTACCATTCTAACCTTATCACAAAGGGCTAACATGTCCCTTTGCATGAAGTAAACTCGATTGGAGGGAAGAATAAATCGCGATGCCAACCACTCGAGCGAGAACCTAGCATTACTCCACTAAATATTATTATTCTAATCTATGTATATCTTATAAGGACTGAAAATATTATAGGCGTTGTCAAGGAGACAATATTTTGGGCTTTTATTGGCAACATTATTCCTAGTGAGATCACGATTAAATTTAAATTTTGGATATAAAATTGGATTCAAGGACCTGAAAACCCTTAAGGCACTAGAATTGTACAAATTGAATACCTTAAAACTATGATTTCCACAATGTTTAATTGAATCTTAAATGGAAAATCTTCTTACCCGAAAAATTTCTTCAATCCTAAAAAATATCTACTCAACGATTTAAAATAATGATTTTCACAAATTTTAAACAAAATAAACATAATAAAATTATAATTTCCCACATTTTTAACTATTTTTAAACAAAATAGACTAAAAAAATATATTAGACCAAATTGTCTTTTTTCGTAAATTAAATTTTATTAACTAAAAAAAGCAAATTACATCAGGACGCTAAAAACCTTAGAGAACATCTTCAACATTTTTAGTGTTACACACCAGAATTGTTCATGGGTTTTTCTTGTTCCCCTTTCTCCTATGAACATCTACCCAACCTACAAAGTTATTAGTTAGAATTGAGGATAAGACCATATCCTCATTGTTTTGAGAGAGTTTCATCTCTTCCGGTTCAACGGAGCATGGAATTTCTTTATCGTTGTTTGAGTTGTCAGACTCATGGGTGAGATTATGCTTGCTGCTTGCAGACATGATTATTGTTGGTGCTCTTTCATGATCCTTTGCCTGAAGATTCTCCTCTGCTGAGGGATGTGGTGATGCCACATGAGTCTGCTCTAGATCAAGAAAATATGAGGTATTTGAGGTTGGCTTTTGATATTGAGAACATTCCTTTTGACTTGTCAGGTGCTTGAATTGATGCAGCGTTTTGATCCCTCCATCCACGATTGATTTTCCTCTGCTCGAGGGAATCGAGTGACCCAATTGAGTAAGGGAAAGCATTATGAAGATGACCTGGATGTTGAGAAACTCTGCACCTTAAAGTGTTGTTGTAGTCCAAAGGTTGAGAATATTCCTTGCCAGCTCACTTGAGAATAATTTTATTTGGTAATCCTTCACCCATATCCAGTTCAACACATATATGGATGAATGTGATGAAACCTTTAGCCAATATTTTGTTGTCTATTTTGATGAAGCGACCAATTGAATCACCAATTTTTCCAAGGATGTCTGGCCGAATCCATTAGAGGAGTAAGTTTGGGAGCCTTACCAAAACTAGAGTAGTCAAATCTTTCATGGAAATAGGGTTAAACTCCATAAACCATGGTTGAATTGAAATACCTACTCGGGCCCAGGGCCCTTGGTCGAAAACCCTCTGTCAATCTTCAAGATTTATTAGATATCATTTTGGGATTCAACTGCGTTAAGTAAGTCATTCACGTATGACCATTTCCATGAGAGGTAGTCGTAACTGACTAATTTCTCATGATTTTTTAATATTTCACTTAGCACTCATTGCATCGGGTGATGCTCACAGGGGTGAAGAAGTGGGATTGAAACTAGTGAAATGTGGAGAACGAATCACATAGCATCAATCATCACTTCCGGGGCTTGCACCCGGTAACCAGGACTTCCCAGGAGGTCACCCATCCCAGAACTCCTCTGGGTCAAGCGCGCTTAACTGTGGAGTTTTTCCCCACAATCAAGCCCACTTAGCTTGCTACCCCATTTGCAAAACCTTAGCAAGTATTGTGCCTCATGAACCATTCAACCATTCAAGTAGAGATCCCTTGACTCTTTTTGAATTTAAGTATGGGGATTTACGCAGTGCATTATATTAGATATCAATTTTGGGATTCAACTGCGTTAAGTAAGTCATTCAAACGTATGACCATTTCCATGAGAGGTAGTCGTAACTGACTAATTTCTCATGATTTTTGAATAGTTCACTTAGCACTCATTGCATCGGGTGATGCCCACAGGGGTGAAGAAGTGGGATTGAAACTAGTGAAATGTGGAGAACGAATCACATAGCATCAATCATCACTTCCGGGGCTTGCACCCGGTAACCAGGACTTCCCAGGAGGTCACCCATCCCAGAACTCCTCTGGCTCAAGCGCGCTTAACTGTGGAGTTTTTCCACAACCAAGCCCACTTAGCTTGCTACCCCATTTACAAAACCTTAGCAAGTATTGTGCCTCATGAACCATTCAAGTAGAGATCCCTTGACTTTTTTTGATTTTAAGTATGGTGGTCTACGTAGTGCATTATATTAGATATCATTTTGGGATTCAACTGCGTTAGGTAAGTCATTCACGTATGACGATTTCCATGACAGGTAGTCATAACTGACTAATTTCTCATGATTTTTGAATATTTCACTTAGCACTCATTGCATCGGGTGATGCTCACAGGGGTGAAGAAGTGGGATTGAAACTAGTGAAATGTGGAGAACGAATCACATAGCATCTTCAAGATCTTTGAAGACTAAAGGAAATAGCAGCTCTAAATTATGGGACCAGTTATGATGAACCCAGTCTAGGAGAGCAACAACTAGAGACTAAAAACCATTGAACTAACATATAATCACCCATCGTTTATAATCTACTACCTTCATCATTGTTAATATCTCATTCACCTTGATCAATGGGGTGTTCATTGAATGCTCCACCACGAAAGCTTGACCTAAGAGATTCTTTGGTGTTTGAGAGTTGGAGATTGGCTTAAGGACATCTTTAAATGATAAGGGTTTTGATGTCGAATAGGACCCATCTCCTTTGGTACCTCAACTCAAGCTTTCCATTATAGAGATAGTGGCATCCCTCTTCATTCCATAATCTCTGAGACCTTGTTCCATCTTCAGTTGCCTACCTCCATTGATAAAATTCCTCTCTCCCACAGGGATCTTCGTCTGTTGTTGAATGTTGTTAACCAACATTACCACAACATTTGATTCTATGATCGTAAAACAAAGGGACTCTCCAAACATGGACTAAACAAAAATCGAAATTTTTTGTTGATCTAGTTCCCCAACTCCTTTGATTGCCGACTCCAACACTGGTTGATGAATTTTGTCAAACACTTTGCGAGCTTTACTATACCCCCAAAGAGTATCTCTTTTTGACATTTCAACAAAAGCTTTGTTGACATCCTTACCACTCTTGCAATTTCTAATTCCAAGAACCTTTGTGCACACAAAGATCCCTTGATGACCAACAATGGCCAAACCATAAAAATTTGCATCCAAAACTCCACTGCCCACACCGAGATATACTTCTCTGCCAAGTCCGCACTGCTCCATGAAATCCACCAATGCCAACCAATAGGAAAGGGGTAGAGGGGGGATGAAAACCATCACCACCTCTCAGCTTGAAGGTCGAGCAAAATAACCTTGCTTTAGCAATCATTTCACCAACTAGGGGGTGGAAAATCCAAAGGGTCCTACAAAGCATACCAGACTCTTGCTCACATTGTTTGCCAACCCGAATCTCTCGCGCATGGTGACCACCATCTCTTCTTGCACTGACAGACGCTCTAAAGCCCAGTATGGGGGTAGGTTTCACGTAAATATGTAAAAGTAAACATAAATTTAACATGTAATGTTTAACATTTAACATTTTTAATATAATGTTGGTCCTATTTAAAAATTAATCTAATTATTATTATGTATAAACACAATATAATTTTAAAATATGAAGAGGTTTACGGACACTCAAAAAAGAGGTACGGTAAATAAATATAAATATAAATAAACTAGATGTATGGTAAATAAATAAAAACCCCTTTTTATACTTAGGTAATATTAAATAAAATAAATATAAATAAACTAAAGGTACGTAAATAAAATAATATCTTTTTATATTTACTTCATAACCTCTTTATAGTTAAAAAAAAAAAAAAAAAAAAAAAAAAAAAAAAAAAGTCTATGGGCCAAAATACATGGGACAAATTATTATTAATACCATGGGGCCAAATACCATATTCATATTCATAAAGAAGGTATGGTAATGAATAACAATATATCAAATACTAGGATTAAGAAATCGACATTTAAAGTGTGGGATATACCAAGCCTATGGGGCCTACCATTGGAACAGAATTTATTAGTTTACCATTGAAAAATATTATTAACCCTAATATTGGAATATTAAACTATTTAATAATATTATTATTATTAAATCTATCGTATTAATGATATTATAATATTAATATTATTAATTTATACTTTGGACTAATCAATATTAAATTTGTTATATATATATTAACTCTAGATATATACGGGAGGGAAGAGCAAAGACACAGAGTGATAGAGGTGGAGAACTAGGGGGAGTGACAAGGGGGAGATGGAGATAAACTAAAGGAGAGGGGAGGGGAGGAATGAACAAAGAGAGAGAGAGAGAGAGAAGGGTAAGAGAGGGAGAGGGAGACATAAAGATGGAGGTGGGAGAGAGAGAAGGAGAGAGGGAGGGAGAAGGAGATGGAGTTAGAGGAGGAGAGAGGATTCGAGGGCAAGGAGAGCGAGAGAGAGAGATGGGGGAAGAGACAGGGAGGTAGGAGAGAAAGGGAGAGAGACGAAGGATCAGAGAGAGGAAAGATAAAGAGATGGAGTTGGAAGGGGAGAGAGGGAGGGAAGAAGAAATACATAGAGAGTGAGAAGTGGAGAGAGAAGGAGAGATGGAGAGATAGTGTGTATGTTTAGGGGTGAGATAAAGAGACATAGAAGGAGAGATGGAGACAAGGGGGGAGAGAAGGAGAGAGAAGGACAAAGGGAGGGATATAGGAACATAGTTGGAGAGAGAGAGAGAGGATTGGAGGTCAAAGAGAGAGAAAGAGGATTGGATGGAAAAGAGAGAGAGAGAGAGAGGATTGGATGGAAAAGAGAGAGAGGGGGGGGGAGATAGAGGGAGGCAAGAGAGAAAGGGAAAGAGAGGAAGAGAGTCGGGTGGGGGGAAGAGAGAGGAATTATAGGGGGAGAGGGGGGCAGAGAGGGGGGTAGGAGAGAGGGGGAAAAGAGAGGGGCGGGAGGACTGAGAATAGGAGGAGATAGGGATGGAAAGAGGAGAAAGGGGGGATAGAGGGATGGAGTTGGAGGGGGGGAGAGGGAAGGAAGAAGAAAGACATATAAAGTGAGAAGTGGAGAGAGTGAAGGGAACAAAGTTAGTTCTTCAATTTAAATACTCCAGAAGATTTGGAATATGTAGATCTCCATTGAGATACAAGATTATATATTAAATGTATGAATAAGAATGATGTTACAAATGAGATTGAGAGGCTTGTTTATATACCAGGGAGATGCCTCTTCATGGAAAGTCATGTCTCATTCAGACATGCCTCTTCAACCTAATTACTAATTAACTAATAATTATTTATAATTATTATCATTTACATTATTTCCTATATATTTTATTCATAACATTGTCTTCCTCCTAAAAAAAGCTTTGTCCTCAAAGATTGTTGATGCAAAAGGCTTGATCTCTTTTTTGGATTTCAAATGGCTTCTTGTCTTGGTACTATCATCTTCGTTGATATAATCTTCTAAGTGATAAACAAAATTGTCGCACTGAGAAGGGATCGGACCATCCTAGATTAATATTTTGTGGAATCTTGTGGTTACTGTATACTTCGTGTGAATCGTTATCACAAAACTAAATTGTACTGACATTAGTAGTCTTCGGAACATACGTTTGTCCTTTATGTTTTGGTTGATACAAATCCATAGATTGATCGTGGTGTCTATCGACATGATTCAGATGTAGATAATGGGTTCTTTTGGTTTGGTTTTCCCTTATCATGCATATGGAATTTTCTTGATTTATTTCAGAAACTGATGTTGTTAATTTAATTACAGATTCTTCACTTGAAATTTCCATCATTTGAATTGCAACATCTGAATATGTTTTCCCTTCAACTGGGTTGTCATTTTCTTGAATTCTGATATTGACTATATCAATATTAATTCCTCTTTCTTCAACTTGGTCAACTACGTTTTAAGACTTTGATATGTTTTATGTGTTGAGTTCTTCTAGTTTGCTTTTCAATCTTTTCTTGTCATTTTTAAGTTTCTTAATTTGCGTCAATAATTTCTTGTTGTGGCCTTTGAGGCAAGTAACTCCTTCATTTGTGTTAGTGGTGATTTTGTCAATTTCCCTTTGCATATTTTGTATTACTTTTTTACCTTCTTGAGAAATTATTTTTGCGATATCTTGCATATCTTCTTGTGTTACAGACTCTGGATTCACTGTAACATCCTGTAATGTTATCTTTTTCTTTTTGTATGAAAATGTCAAAAACTTCTTCTTCATATTTAGGATAACATATCCTAGTGATTCAATCCAAGGCAAACCGAGAACTATATCATTGTTGTCGCAAAATAAGGTTTTAACGGTGAATTGCGAAACAAAAGTATAGTCTCCAATACCTAGTTATAGATTGCTTATGTTGTATTGCTTGTCAGTTGTGTCAACAAAACTCGTTTCAATTATATTTGATTTAGGAATCATTAATTGGTTAGCACATTTAGTACTAACATAATTATTATTTTGAGTAGGATCGACAGAGATGATAACAACGTTTCTCGCAAGTGATCCTTTGAGTTTGAATAGCGCACCGACACACATACTAAAAGTTTTAGGAAATCTTCCCTCCTTCATTTCCGACTTCGACTCAGTTTCCTTCTCGTTAGCAATTGTCTCCATTTTTGCTTTTGTCAAGATGAACTTGGGTTTTTTTTTTTAATAACCTTTTCTAAAATATTACTCCCTTCTTCTTTTTTTATAATCCTCTTCCTTTTAAAAGGAATCTTAATATCTTATCACAATAAGGTATAACTTGGCACTTAAATCCCTTTCTAAAAAGTTTATGAACCTTATAACTCCTTATGTATTTCAAAAAGACAATTTAAATATTGTCTAAGTTGACTTTATATATATGTAATTATACTTCACTTAGTCCTTTCCTTATAATTTTTAATGTACTCTCTTTATCTATATAGGTATATATCCCCTTTTTTAATTATGATGTTTAACTCCTTTAAACTTAAAGGTGTGATTAAGAGATACGACTCATGAACGTACAAATGCAAGAGAATGTTTATAGACACGTTGGTCAACCTTTCCTCCCTCACCTAACTATTCTTCTCCACGGTGGCTATAATTTTAATGTATAGATTATGTGGGCAAAAAAAAAAGCAGTAGTGACTATACAGTGAATGCCTATCTATGTATAACGATGGCTAGAATTACAACAGCATATAAAATGACTAGATATTGCTTTACGGACTTGAGTGTGAGTAGCACAATCAGGTAGAGGGTGAATACCTGTGATGACACAGATAGTGTTGGAAATAATACTGAGAGGGGTGGGGTGAATCAGTATTATCTGGTCAATTATTTTCTTTTTCAAACCCAGAACATATACACTACTTCAGTTAGAGAAAACCGCGTATATATGCAACTACAAATAAGGAAACCCGCGTATACCATACAGACTTATAATTAAAAATATTCTACAGATGTTGAACATTAATCTGTGCATCAGGGTCATATAAACAGTAACCAGGAACAAAAAATAGAGCAGAAGACAATCACACACAAGAAAACAAGATATAAGGTGGAAACCCAATGTGGGTGAAAACCACCTATTGCAATATGTCTTTATATTTTCAATTAGAAACTTATTTTTACAATGATTTTATACTAGTGCAGTCCTTTACTAGTACACAGGTTGCTACCTGCAGAGAGCTACAACCCTCTCTCGTTTTCCAGCTTCTCCTGGAAGGGAGCTACAACCCCCTTAGTTCTTGTACTAGTTGAGATACTAGCACGCAGGCTGCTACCTGCAGAAGACTACAACCTTCTCTTCCTTCCAGGGACCACATTTCATAAATTTTCAGACTGGATCCACAAATAGCATCAATCAAACATCAAGAATTTCTGCATCAACCAATCACCTTTTCACCAAT
>APFE030830748.1:94505-106705 GCA_000404065.3 Pinus taeda | reverse complement strand
TAGCAATAAACAGAAGCAGCTAGAACATAAATCAAGAGATGTATGCTACTTCACTATTCAGAAACCTGCGTACAGATCTATAAATTCATTCTTTCAAACATTCAAATATTATTTAACCCAGATTATCAGATTTATAGATCAAGCGTGTGCCACATATCGCAGATCAAAATCATATAGAGATACCACTATTCCAGCCTTAAGATTTTGACCCATCAATAGAACTTATCCTTCTCCTTGCGCTCAGGTTCCTTCTTCATTCAGATCCGGATCTGCACCATAACCCAATCACAGCATTCCAGATCTAGCACTTTATCAGATATTCAATAATTCAGAAGATGCCTTGCCAAATGATCTCCTTCCTCTTTTATAGCTTTAGGCCTGTTCACAATACCACGGACCAAAAACCATAACAATTCATACCATGGACCCAAACTTGGATCAACACTTTTGGAGCAATAGCCACGGACCAAAACCATAGGATCAAAAACTGTCGGACTAATACCATGAACCAACCATAAGATTTCCCATGTGCGTGCGCTTTCCTCTGCATGAAAGTGCGTGAACTTTTCTTTGCATGAAAGGAACTTTTCTCTGCATGAAAGTGCGTGAACTTTTCTCTGCATGAAAGTGCGTGAAATTTTCTCTACGTGAAAGGAACTTTTCTTTGCATGAAAATGCGTGAACTTTTCTCTGCATGAAAGTGCGTGAACTTTGCTCTTCATGAAAGGAACTTTTTCTGCATGAAAGTGCGTGAACTTTTCTCTGCGTGAAAGTCTGTGAACCAGAAAATAATTTTGCTGCACTATAATTTATCATCTAAGATGAGTGGGTTTCCATCAAGTACAACATATATATCATAATGCCAACAGATAGGTACGATGAATATAGTTTTGTTAAAGGCTCTATACAGTGCGGTGGTGGTGGAGATAGTGATGGATGTAGGTGTCCTAGGGTTGGTGAGGGGTGGGGAGAGCGGAGGCAAGTAGTGTTGGAAGATAGCTTGTGGTGGGGTGTTTCCAGTGATGGAGGCAACATTTCGTGGTTGCAACGAACAACCAATTATGGAGGTCTGTCGATGGTTGTTGGGTGGCAACCCGCAAAGAAAATTTGTTGGCTAAGCAGTGGAACTAGTGTAGCAGATGACAATGTGCGGCCGCCACCGGTAATGGCGTTTGTTCAGCCCATGGGGTATTGATTGACATGTTTTTTCTTTTGTTTTTGTCCTTTAACCTTTAACTTTTGTCTAGGATGCTTAGAAACAAAATATTGTTGGTGGACCGTGTCTTTAGATAACTAGTTCCAAGGGAGTCCCGTTCCTCATTTGCATAGTATTTTACCTTCATGTATTTATTTCCTTACCTGCTTGTGCAACACTAAGTAGTGAACTGCAGTAAGAAATGGCCTCAGGTAGTTTTGATTTCTCTGCTAATATGAAAGCTTCAAAGAAATCCAATTGGATTGGAAGGATATTAAACAAATCTGAGCCCTTATATGATACCAGGGTAGTAATTTAGGAATTTACCCCTACTCCCAATTGGCAACTTCCTCATATATCTCCTAATAAGATTTATGACCTTCCAATGTTTAAGTTTCGTGCAGCCAATCTCATTCAATATGCCTCTGTAAATGTGCCTATCAATCTTACCTGACCTATGTATTAGATACCTCTCATAAAACCAGAATATGTCCAATGGGGACTAGAACAAGCTTATGAGTATGTGCATCTTGGACTAATACAATTTGGCATTTACCCTCTTGTCAGACTTGGTTTGAATATGTCTTGCTTAGCTTGTGTGATTTATTCGCGCCATAATCAATTTATTGATGCCCTACTAGGTGTTTTTGAGGCCCCTTTGCACAATGGTTCACTTTGGTTATCCATCATCCCACGATACCAAGTTTCGTTAACCGATCCCCATATTAATGAACTACTTCAAGCTTACATCCATTTTTCTGGGTTTAATATGACTGAGCAGTCTGATATTTCCTAGTTACATTCCACTGTTTGTTTATGATTTGTATCGACAACTTTGCCAACACTTAATCCTCAGCTTACTCAGAGAGCCACAACAGAAGGAATGGTGGTTGGACCTGGCAATGTCACTCCTATCACAATAGGGTTTTCTCAATTAAAAATCCCTGATGAGTGGATTGGAGAATACCATCCATTGTCTCAAAGGTATTTTCCAACTCCATAACCTAAAAGATTGTCTGTTTCTGAGTTGAGTAGAGGACTAGTCATTAGACTAAGGAATGAAACCACATTACCCAAAAGCCATGTTAGAATTCACTCTCTTAGAAGCCATGATACTTCAGACCTCAGTAGGCATTTGGAAAAACACAAGTATGAATCATCCTCTCAATGCAAATTTTGTATTGCCTCTAGAAGTCCAAGTTTAGACAAAAAAATTCAAGTCTTTCACAAACCTCAATCCACCTGGCTGGCATGAGCATTCATCTCTCTGCAGATCATTATCTCAAGGCTTCTGTTGGTTTGGGCTCCGAGACTAATAATTTTGCCGAGTTGTCTGCTTTACACCTCTTGCTTTGTTGGCTTCTCCAGAGGAACATCCTTTCCATCCAAATTTTTGGCGATTCTCAGAACGTCAACAATTGGGTCAATGGCAATGCATTATTTAATAACCAGACTTTAAAGCCCCTATTAGAAGAAATAATGCTTTTAAAGTCGTCTTTTTCCAGGTTACATTTATGTCATATCTACAGGGAAAATAATGAAGAAGCCGATCAATTGTCAAAGGCTGGGTTACAACAGATCCTGGGAGGATGGGCGACAGAGGAATTTTATCAGGGACATCAAGCCTTTTCTATACAGCCACCATTCGCTCCTCCTTCCTGAGCTGGGTTTTCTTCCTCTCACATTTCAAACACAGGTTCTGTTATGATTATCGGTTCAAAAACTCTGTTTTACATACAGAGTATCTTCTGTCCCAGGTCGCAACAAACAGGTTTCAAATTCACAATCATCACCCAAGCAGTGGGAATGATGATGACACTGTTTTTTAGTCCTCAGTTTCTGCTATCCATCGCAGAAGGAGACCTTTAAAGTTTTGTTTTTAAATCAGTGTTTTTTCTTAAATACGCTGAAAACGGGTTTATGCTGGACAGATATTCTTACCAGCGCGATTTTTGTTTGTATAATGAATGTTTTTTAAAAAAAATGCTCAAAGGAAGTACCAGCCAGTATCTGGAACAGTCCTCAGCTGACAAACTTCTTCGGAAGTGGCACAAACAGATTGTAAAAAATATTTTTCATTTTGCTAATGAAAAGTTTTCTGGTTTTTTCTAGGGAAAAAAAAAACCTCAATCCACCTTGAAAGAGGAACATTTGGGGAAACATACTGAATGTCAGGAATGTTTATAGGTTGCCTATTGGAGAGATATTAAGTTCATGAGATACACACTGCCTAGAGAAAAGTTGGGGGAAGATTTAGAAAAGCTTCTACTCCCAGAAAGGAGGCTTGCTCCTAGCAATTTTGTACAAAAATTCATGGATGGGAATGTTGTAGCTGATGTGGATTTCCTACATTATAGGAAAGTGATAGATGAGAAGCCCCAATAGATTATAACACTTCAGAACTACAACAGTTATGAGCTAACATGTGTAGCACAAAATTTAGATGACCTATCACAAGAAGTGATGAAAGTACAATCCCATGTGTTAGGACTCCATTATAATTTAGATTACTTGAGTCAAAATTCTTCTCAGCATTTTGATATGTTAAAATATGTAAATATGAAGTTAGAGAAAATTATGGAAGTAGTAGTAGATTTAAAGCTGAGTCTGGAGAAAGAAAATTATGAGTTAGAAGAAGCACTTATTCCAATAGAAGTTTATAGTCAGACATTCCAACTAGAAGAAAACAACCCTCAAAAGAAAAATACTCCATTGTTTCTCAAACAGTTCTCTGTACATAATCCTAGAATTTTTCAATTTGAAAATGTTATTTCAATTGCTAGAGAAAAATTGGCTCTAGTCCACTCACAAATCTCAGTCTTTGATATGCCACCACAAAACAAATCATAAATAAAAATGGTAAAAGAAGAGGGAGAAGGATCCAGTAAAAGACCCATAAGTGCAGATAGCGATAGACCAAACCAACCTTTTGAATAAGCATGGGAAAAGTGGTGTAATGCTAAGTATGGCTATCCTGGAAAAACTCCATATGATCCTTCAAACACTGATGAGTTCCCTACTCTTAGTCGAGCTAACATAGATCAAGCTCCAACGACAAATTTGAACTAGAAATCTAAAAATGAAATCCTCATGGCAACCCATACTTCGAGTGCATGGGCAAGTACTCAAAATCCCATTCACAGAAATAGAGTTTCATGGTTAGAATTAGCTTTAATGATAACTTGGGGTTTCCAAGGGAACTTAGAATTATGGTGGTCTAGAATGCATGAATCTCACAAGCTCAATATTATGAATAGTGATAATCCAGTCGTTGAACTTGTCAAGGCAGTTCTCCATGAGTTTTATGAAGAAATTAAGGTTGATGGCCATCATTATTGTTAGTCCCCTAAATTGTCCCCATTTGTGTCCTTTTTCCCTTTATAAACCACAGTTATTTACCTATGTTTTACCCTTTTCACATACCCTCATCCTGCACTAGTCCAAGCATGGTGATATATTTCACATGTACTTTATTTTTCATATTTTATTTCAATTTAGCATTTAATTAATTATTTAATTCAGATTTCTTACTTTTAATGCACTTTTGTAACTTATCCTTATCTCCAATAAATACTTGGTAAATAAAGCCACTTAACATGACTACTAATTGAAGTGCAGGATCAGATCTCGCACTATTGCCAACACAGCGAATCCACACAACAGATCCGGACTTCCCTAACCACTGCCACATTTTGTGCATTGTTGGCCACAAAGACCAGATTAGCCAAAGACAAGACTGAAGTTGCAAATTGCTTGAATGAAAGCTGAAGATTTGGCCCATGGCCAGCAAGTTCAATTGTCTATATTTAAAAGTTGAGAGGCTAAAATCTACATTTTGTTATGTAAACGGTTGACCGAATGGCATGTACTAAGTTTAGTAGTTACGACCTTGGGCCGACGGTCTATAAATCACAGAATGTAAATAGAATTAAGGAATTGGCAAATAGAGGAGATAACAACATTGTGTTCCAAGTGTATTGTATATTTTTGTTATTGTCCAAATCTGGGCTAGACTTTGTATTCCACGATGTACTTTGCCTTTGCAAATTAATAGAAAGAATGAGCTCCGCCTCATGCTTTTCAAATCTTATCTGTTCTTTTAAGCCAATGAGTCTGATCTAAATTACTGAGTAGCTTCGTTTCTCAGACGAGAAACGAGTTGGTTGGCTAGGGCCCAGCTAACCTAACTCGTTTACCCTATTTTCGGTTTCGTATTTATTTATGTGTTCTTATTGTTAAAGTGTGATTTAATTGAATTATATTTCCATGCACATATATTCCTGCCAAAGTGTGAGCGGATCTGTCGTGTGAATTAGTTAGATTTACTTTCCTGCAATTTTCTTTCATGTAATTTATTTCAATTGATTTTCCCCACTTGTTCCAAGCAGGAGAAATGGACCTGCACTTGTGCACGTTGGTGTGATTAATCCTTTCCTGCAATTTCCTTTCATGCAATTTATTTCAGTTGGTTTTCCTCGCCTGGTCCAAGCATGAGAAATGAACCTGCACCAGTGCACGTTGGTGTGTTGCAGCAAGTATTTGTAGTCTCTTTCATGCAATGTTTCTTTTCCGTTCTCCTAAGTAATATATATATGCAGATGGAGGTTGATTCTTTAGTGGTTGTTTCCAGTTATGGTTATTTACTTTTATTTTATATACAGTTAAGATTGGAAACATCTACATGTGCAAATTATTTCTGCAATTAAGTTTCATTTGCAATAGTTAACGCTTATTTTGAGAAACGATAACGAAGTGCAAGGAACTCTGCTCAGGTGCAAGAATTGGTTTCTTGTCATAGGATCCAAGTGCTCAGAACCCTTGAGGTTTGAGCCCTTGCATGAAGTCAAGAATCTTTGGTAAGATGCAACTCATACCTCTCGCATAAATCTTTGCACCTACACTAGTGCAAGCAAATTGCGATAAGTGCAGGATTGACTAGTGCAAGAAGGAAATCTTTAAGAAATCAAGTTTAAGGACCCACTTTACGAGACTGCTAAAGTGTTTCTACTAAAGAGAAATATAAAAATATAGTCAATGATTAAACATTGATCAGTTGGAGTGATTGTCTTCTTATTTTGATTCCTTTGCAAATGCATTCTTTCTTGTTCCAACACTAGATTACTTTGATGATTCAGTTGCCTTTTACTCTTTCCAATTCGATTATGCAAGTTTCCATTTAAGAAGGTAGGAATTTACATTAGAAAGGTTCATACCATCTCTGGCATTGCCTGTGCTTCGTCTCTAAGTTTATGAATCCCCCGGGTTGATAATTAAGTGTTGAGGAGTTGCTTAAGTGCAATTCCTGCACCCAACATTTTGGCGCCATTGCCGGGAAGCGATTTGATTTGGTAAGAATTTTCTGTTTGATGCAATAGGGGTAAGTTTGCTTTTATCTTTTTTCTGCAGTGTGCTTATATTGTTTTGGAAATTTTTTTGAAAGAATTTTGCTGGCGTTGAGTATTCTTTGCAACATTTTATTAGAAATTGCTTTGTTATTTCTCTTTTGATATGAATGCCCAAGGAAATATTGATAAATTTGAAAACAATTTTCATATTGGGTCTTCTCCTATAGGCAGGAGGTCCAAAATTCAAACCCATCAAGTAGGAACAATCGACATGGACTCTGGTGACAGTGGCTCAGGTGTGGTTCAGGCCAACAAGGGGAAGGAGGAGACTACTAGTAGTCAATCTTCTCAGCTTGTTGAGAGCGGTTCGCATGAAGGGGAAACAATGGCAGATCATGAAGATCATGCGGAAGGAACTAGAGAAAACTAGGTAAATGAGGAACAATCCACTTTTGAGGTTTCCAATTGTGGATCCCGATACTATTTCACAGATGAAGAATATTCCACCATCAGCTCTTCCTCATTTCCATGGTAAATTTCATGAAGATCCTGACTCTTTTTTATTCGAGTTTGACATTTTGTGTAGAAGTTATGACTATTCAACTGAAGCTCAGAAGTTGAGATTGTTTCCTGCTACTCTCAAAGACTCAGCTTTGTGTTGGTTTATGGGGCTAGGAGGGAACACCATAACTTCTTGGGATCAGATGAAGAGAGTGTTTTTGTAAAAATATCAAGAATATTACAAAACCCGGGACATGCAAGATGAAATCTTTACAATTGTGCAGAATGATGATGAAACTCTTGAGGATTACTTAGAAAGATTTCTGTATATTTTACAAAGGTCGAAGCTTAAGTTTGATTCTGGTACTATTAGAACTTTGTTCTTGCGTGGACATATTGATGATGCTAGAAATAATTTGAACCTGTTAGGACAAGGTGATATTTCTCATAAAACTTTTGATCAGATCTGTGATTTGTGCAGGAAATTTTCAAGGAATCAATATAGATCCGGTAGAGGAATTCAGAGTAGAAACAGAAGAAACGAATCTACTGATGCTATGATTATTGTACTAGAAAATAAAATGGAAAATATGAAGATTGAAATAATGAATACTGTTAGCAAACAGTTAGACTCTTTGAAATTTCAGCAAAAACTTATAAAAGAACAAGAGTCATTATGTATTTTCTGTCCTAAATGTAGAGATAAGCATCCTCCTAAAGAGTGTCCTCTTAATTTGAAGGAAACTAATAAGTGTGTTATTTGTGCAGAAGACCATACCACAAAAAAGTGTTCCTTTATACCAGGACTTAAAGCTGTAATCAGAGGGGAACAACTTGAAGTTGAATACTTATATGCCATGGGAGTAAGGAGGAATTGGCCTCAGGTAAGTGCAGGTATGGCTCCTGAATTCTCTCCACACTATTTCAGTTATAATGCACATGCATATTCTTATCCTAACGTTAATCATTCTCAATAGTGGCAGTATGGGAATCAATTTCAACATGGCCAGCCTTCTCCACCGTGGCAACAAGGTTGGAGAGGGCCAAATCATCCTCGGTATTCCTACCAGCCACCTATGCAGTCATACTCACCTACATATGCACCTTATCCAATGCCTCAGCCATCTTTACCTCAGAGTCAGTCTACTCCACCTTTGCCTTTAACCCCACCATTTCGTCCTGCTCAGTTGCTTGCTCAACCTGTACCCAATCCTAATAATACTAAAACGGTGCAAATGATTTATGTAACGAACCCACCTTTACCATTTGGGTACCAGTCTATTCCAGTTGGGGTTCATGATATCCAATTGAGATCAGGGAGGACTGTAACTTCAGAAAACCAGAAGCACCCTATAGTGATTATTGAAGAGAAAGGAGAGGAGGAGACTCCTAATCATTCTATGGAAGTTGTCACCAAGCAGCCCATTCCCTTACCTTATGAATCCTTACCATCCTCTTCCAACCAGCCTCCCTTTCCAGAAAGGCTAGTTGTGAAAAGAAGTGAGCCTATTTTTGAGACTAGCTTGGTTTTTGAACTCAGGAACCTTTTTATTAAGGTACCTTTATTTCAGGTCATTAAAGAGATCCCCATTTGTACTAAGATCATTAAGGAACTCTGTCTCAAGAAACCAGGGAGGAAGAGATTAGAACCCCAAACCATTCAATTCGTTGGTAGGGCAATAGAGTTGATGACGGGATGTGTGTCTATGGAGAAATATACTGATCCCGAAAACCCTATTGTCTCAGTTCAGATTGGTGATGTCCTTATCTCTAATGTTCTTATAGACCTAGGGGCAGCCATTAATGTCATGACTAAACAAACCATGGATCAACTTCGGTTATCTCATCTTCGTCCTACTCCCACTGTGCTTGAATTGGCAGATAGATCTAAAATCAAGCCAGAAGGAGTATTGGATGATGTGATCATTGTATTAGATTCTTGGGAATATCCCACTGATTTCATTGTGCTTTAGCCAAAGAACCCAGTAGGAGGACATCCCTTGATCCTGGGTCAACCATAGCTTGCTACAGCCGATGCATATATTGGATGTCGCTCCGGTGACATGTATATTTCTCATGGAGATTCTAGGAAGAAAGTTACCTTGTGTCCTCCTCCCAGATCCATTCAGGACCTCCGAGATACCTTATGGTTGGATCAACGCAGTGATGAGGAGACTCAGTCCATTTCTCTTATACATCATTATATTGGGTCTTCACAAGAAGATGAGATTCAAGATTTCCTGAATAATCTTGACACTGTGCCTAATTTTGAGCCATTAACCCAGATTTTCAGCCTTGATTTTCAAGAGAATCATGATTCTCATTCTTCTGTACCGTTGCCTTTGACCACCCCCTTGAGTGTTCTCGAGCCTGATACTACTCTTTTTGAGATTAGCCCTGGTAAACCCTTGCATATTAGTTCAAATCTAGACTCATCTTAGTAAGAGCAGCTTGTAAACTTGTTGCAGAACCATCTTGGTGCCTTTGCATGGGGTTGTGAGGATATGAAAGGCATTCCTCCCGAAATGTGTACACATCATATTTACATTCAGGAAGGAGCCCGACCTATCTAATAGCCCCAAAGGCGTATGGATCCAGCTCTGAAATATGTTGTGAAGGAAGAATTACAAAAACTTGTAGATGTTGGTTTCATCTATCCTATTTCTGACAGTTAGTAGGTCTCTCCATTAGTGTTGGTTCCTAAGAAAGATGGGAGATGGCATATTTGTATTGACTATCGAGAATTAAACAAAGCCACTCTCAAATATTACTTTCCTTTTCCTTTTATTGACCAGGTGCTTCATACCTTGCAGGAAAGAAATATTTTTCCTTTTTGGATGGCTTCAGTGATTACAAGCAGATATAGATTGCACTCGAAGATCAGGACAAAACTACTTTTACATGTCTTTGGGGAACATTTGCTTATAGAGTGCTCCCCTTTGCTTTATGTAATGCCCCAGCTACCTTTCAAAGGGCAGTCTTGGCTATTTTGTTGATCTAGAATGTGTAGAAATTTATATGGATGGATTTTCTGTGTTTGGTGACTCTTTTCAGGAGGCTCTCAAAAATCTGGAAAAAGTACTTCTTCGCTGGCAAGAAGCCCATCTTGCCTTGAGTGACAAGAAATGCAGGTTAATGTGCAAGGCAGGAGTGGTGCTTGGCCATCTTATTTCTAATAAAGGTATCCAGGTTGACCCAACTAAGATTGAGATCATTTTGTGTCTTCCTACACCCAAGACTGAAAGGGAAGTAAGAGGTTTTTTAGGACATGCTGGTTACTATAGGAGATTCATTGAAATTTTTTCTAGGATAGCTACCCTCTTTTTAGACTTATAACTAAGGATAGTGAGTTTTCTTGGTCCACAACTTGCCAACAATCCTTCGAAAAATTGAAGGAAAAGTTAGTACAGGCACCAGTTTTGAGAGGTCCAAACCAGTCCCTACCTTTTCACATTTCCTCTGATGCTTCAGATTTGACTATTGGCGCAGCTTTAGGATAGGAGGAAAACAAGCAATCCTATGCCATCTATTTTATTAGTAAGAATTTGTCTCCTGCTAAATTAAATTATATAGTTATAGAGAAAGAGTTTTTAGCTGTGATTTTTGCAATGAACAAGTTTAGGCACTATATTACAGGGTATGAAGTCTTTGCACATACTCTCCATTCCGCAATTAAATATTTGATGAATAAACCATTGACTAGCGGTAGAGTGACTAGGTGGTTGTTATTGTTGTAGGAATTTAATATTACTATTTTTGATGGACCGGGAAAATCTAATGTGGTAGCATATTTTCTTTCAAGATTGAATAATCCTGGTGAAGTAACTCATGTTAATGATGATTTTCCTGACGAACATCTTTTTGCTCTGTCAACGGACTCCCCATGGTTTGCTAACATTACTAACTATTTAGTCACTGGAAAGACACCACCCCACTTGTCCGCTTGTGAAAAGCGGAATATTATTTAGAAAAGTGTTGTATACTCTTGGATTCAAGGAGATCTCTTTTACACTGGTCCAAATTTGATTATCCGTAGATGTGTAAGAGAGGAAGAAGTGTTTTACGTTTTAAAATTTGCCCATGATGAACCTTGTGGAGGCCACTTCGCTGATAAGCAGACTGCATATAAGGTATTGCGCCCTGGCTACTTTTGGCCTTCCTTATTTAAGGATGTCAAACATTATGTTAGGCGGTGTGATAGTTGTTAGCGAATGGGCCAACCTAATCAAACCAATGAGATGCCTTTATGCCCCCAAGTTATGATCGAACCTTTTGAAAAATGGGCTATTGATTTTATAGGGCCAATAAATCCAACTTCATTAAGTAAAAAGCATATTTTAGTTTGTACAGATTTTGTTACAAAATGGGTAGAAGCTAAAGCTGTTTCCTTTGCTACAGAAAGGGTTGTTGTTGATTTCCTTTTTACTAAAAATTTTACTAGATTTGGTGTGCCTAGAGAGATTGTTTCTGACATTGGTCTGCAGTTTATTTCTAATCTGGTGCAGGGTGTGATGGAGCAATATAAAATCCGGCATAGGAAATCTACACCATATTACCCACAAGCAAATGGCCAAGTGGAATCCACGAACAAAGTCATCGAGTTCATCCTCACAAAAACAGTAAATATGTATCGGAAGGATTGGGCTAAAAGATTACCGAAAGCTTTGTGGGCATACCGAACCACTTGGAGAAATAGCACAAGACATACACCATATGAGCTGGTATATGGAAAACAAGTCCTGTTGCCAATCGAATTCCAAATAAAAACCTTCAAAACTGCAGTTCAGTTGGGGCTAGATCTCTCTGAAGCGCAACAACAACATCTCCTTCAATTGAGTGAGCTGGATGAATTTTGAAGGGATGTTGTTGAGTAGAACATATTGATTCAACAACAACGCAAAAGGTGGCATGACAAGTCTATTCAGAAAAAGCAGTTTCACCCAGGTGATTGGGTACTCCTTTATGTTTCTAGATTTAAATATTTCAAAGGAAAATTCCATACACGCTAGATGAGACCTTATGAGGTGGTCCAAGTATTTGAGAATGGAGCGGTAGAGATTAAAACTATTGATGGACAGAGCTTAGTGTTCTTGGTGAATGGACATAGATTAAAGAAATATTTTCAGCCATTTGCCAAGAAGGATTTTACACAACAAGTC
>APFE030830748.1:77449-94272 GCA_000404065.3 Pinus taeda | reverse complement strand
AATAGTAAAGAAAAAAAATCTTTTCCTGTAATTATGAAAATCAATTTGCTGACATGATTGCAGAAGGATCAACCTGAAAATCGGCTTGCTGGGGGGAGGATCAAAATTTTCTAATAAAAGGAGAATGTTGCTTGACCTTTAGATGTGCTAGCTGCCACCAAGAAGAAGCAGGTTCAACAGAACCAGCCCTTACACAAGTTTGGGGTAACTAGCATGGATATTTTCATTCAAGTAACATTTAATTCTTGCTACAATATTTTTTTCTTGCACCAGTGCAGGCAGGCTTTCCAGAAAATTTTCTGCCTTTCTTCATATCCCATTTTCGTAATTCCCCATTAGTTTTCTTCTTCAACCCCAAAATGATTACCTTCCCATATTCTTCCGAATTCACCCTATCCATTTCGTAAATCCCACTTTTATCCCTTGAATTTTTTCCCTATCCCACTTCCATTTACACCCTCTTAATGGTACTATTCCTGTAATCCTTTTGCAAAAATAGCAAAAGGATGTGCTCATAAACATCAAATAAATGGCAAAGCAAAGCTTTCATATGATTGGGAAAATCATGTTAAGGTCCACCCTATGTTCTACCAAAATTTCTTGTTTTTTTCTTCAGCAGATTTTTGGCTTGTACCAATGCAAGTACGTTACAATATACAGTAGTGCAAGCAAAATAGTGCAAGCAGAGCAGCGCAGTATAGGCGGTGCAAGTAGATCAGTGCAAGCACGCACCTTGTCGAAGATATAATGCATTTTATTCTTTCCATGCAATATAGTGTGCATCATAAAGAAGTGGTTATTATGAAAATTTAAATGAAGTCTTTTCATTCGATCGTTAAATACTTTATGTTATCATGTATTAATTAGGGAGAAAGTTATTTAAGTACAAAGCGTTTATGGTTAGAAATCGTGATTGTTTTAATGAATGCTAAAGGTATTTTTTTAATGAATTATGAAGATGATGTGGAGTATGTAACCATTGCTTGGCTATGATTACACCCCTTGTGAGAAGTCGGACCACTGGGCAAGCAAATGTCCTTTGAAGAGTAAAACTCGTTTTCAAAATAAATTGTTTGACATTTTTTCTAATATTTATGATCCGACTGAATGGGAGCAAGTAGATCATCCCCCACAAAATGAGGAATATTTTTCAGTCACAAGTTCAGATGAGTCCAACCCTCCATCTCCACATCCTGAAGACTCATTCTGCTCTAAATCCACCTTAGATCTTGACTTCATTTCCGATGTCAAGATGTTTCATTTAGAAAATCCCGCAGAACTCCGCTTTGAAATTGCATCTATACAATCTCATATTTCTTCTCTCACACCAGGAGATTTTTCCATCCGACACCGACTCACGAAACAACTCTCAACCATCTAGCAACAACTTGCCAAAATCAAGCAGCGAATCGTGGTGAATCTTGGTGCCTATTATCCAAGTGACACACCTACCACATATGCACATATTTCCTTTACATCCTCATCCAACATTCAACCAAAGAAACAGTTTCGCCACAGGTCTACTGTAAACAGAAAAGAAGTAAGCTTTCTTCATCCAACGACATCCTATGGGTTTAAGAAAGCGACTCCCATCATTGAGAATCTCTCAAATGAAGAAGAAGAATTAGACGAGATTAGTAAACTGCAAGGAGAAATATTGCATCTACAAACCACCATTGAAGAAAAAAGAGGTTTGTTTAAAGAAATTCTAACCATTATGAGAGTTTACCAAAAGGAACTGGCTGAAAAACAAAAACAACTTGTCGAACTGAAAGATTTAGTGATGATAGAAGAATTTGAAGATATGCTCAAAGAAGAAGAAGGTTATAATCGAGAGCAGTAAGCATTACAATGCATACCAGAAGACCACAAGCAAGAACCGGGTATATCTATTCTCTAGATGAAGGGATTTGAAGATAGATTTGTTATTACAATAGATGTCAAAGTAAGTGGTTATAAACAATATTCTCTGGATGCACAACTAGACACGGAAGCTATGAATTCCAGTGAAAAACATAGTGCCATTCCTTAATATTATTGGAAACCCACAAACTCACAATCCAGAGCTGTAAATAAGACGTTAATGACTATCAGAGCTATGGCTCCCGATTTCCTGATTATTCTCAATTGAATTCCTACTTCTGTAAATTTGTACAGTTTTGATACAGGTAGTGATATTTTGTTGGGACAAGATTTTGTAAGGAGACATCTTCCTCTTGTTGTAGAAGAAAGCCATATTTGCTTCAACATCCAAGGAAGAACTATAAAAATCCAGAGCAAGTCGAGCTATGTAAATATAATTGTAGGCCCTATCCCAGATATAGTTGAATGTTTTCTTGACAAGCTAGCAAAGATCAACAAAGTAATCAGAAATACTAATATCCAAGGGCCATAATACATCAGGGAAATAAAAGAGAAAATTGAAGCAGAATGCACAAAAGATGCACCCAATGCATTTTGGCAAAGGGAGCAATACTTTGTGGATCTTCCCTACAAAGAAAATTATTTTGGTACACCTCATAAATCATCAACAAACCAGATGTCCCCACCAGAGCTTGAACTCTATAAAAAGGAGATTGTTGAACTATTAGAAAGAAAGTTGATAGAACCAAGAAGAAGCCCTTGGGCTTGCCCAACATTCTATGTCAACAAGCATTCAGAGCAAAAGAGAAGTAAACCTCAGATGGTGATTAACTATAGAGAATTAAATGATGCTTTGTTGCCTATCAAGTATCCTATGCCATCTAAAGAAGCTTTATTTCAGAAAATCAGTAATAATAACGTGTTTAGCAAATTTGACCTTAAGACCAAATCCTAGAATATAGGGATCAAACCATGTGACAGATACAAGACTGGTTTTGTGGTACCACACGAGCAATTCCAATGGCGTGTAATGCCCTTTGGATTGAATAATGCACCCTCTAAATTCCAGAAAAGAATGGAAGATATTTTTGGGGACTTGAAATTTGTTATTGTTTATATTGATGACATATTAATCTATTCTTTTGACTTAAAGGAACATAGAAAGCACTTGGAGATAGTTCACCACAAGATTTTTAAGCATCGGTTAGTCCTCAACAAGCCTAACCTCGAGTTTGCAAAAACTAGAACTGAATATCTAGGACTATTCTTATTCCAAGGCAAAGTTGAATTACAAGAACACGTGTTGAAAGCTCTAACATAATTTCGAGATGCCATTTATGATAACAGACAATTGCAGAGGTTCTTGGGAAGCCTCAATTACATTAGGCAGTTTTATGAAAATAAAGCCAAAGATGTCAAGGTCCTACAAAAGAAGCTCAGAGGAATAGAATGGACCCCATCTATGATGATTGTAGTTCAAATTATTAAACAAAAGGTCCGAAATCTGCCAAGTTTGGTTCTTCCAAGAAATGAATTGCCCTATATTTTAGAAACAGATGAATCCAATGAAGTATGGGCGGGAGTTTTGATTCAAAAGCATGAAAAAAAGGGAAGAAGTTTGTTCATATGCATCAAGATGTTTTAATGAAACTGAACTCAAGTATCCATCTTCTCATAAAGAAATCCTTGCCGTAAAAAATGGAATCAAGAGATTCAAGTTGTTCCTGAAGCTAGTAAGATTCATTGTAAGAACAAACCTCAAACATATGGTTGGGATTCTTAGAAACAAAATATTATTAGAACAAGGAATAATAGGATCATAAGATGAGGTTATGGTTGGATGGATTCGACTTTGAGATATCAGCATAAAACAGGGCAAATAAATTATTGTCTAGACGCGACTCTTCGAAACACAAACAAGAAGTAGGTTCATCGTAATGGACAAGATAATAAAAATGGCAATTCAGTTTAGCTATTTGATACAAGTAGCTAAGTCTGCATCAGCAACTTCATCTGCACCTCCCTCTGATCCATAGGGTTTTCAATGGGTTCTAATATGTAAATATTGTCATATGTCATTTTGTTTTCAATGTCTCATAGGTAGGGTCAATGAGAGTCCTACATATGAATACATCCTTGAAAAATGGATTAATAGTAGCCATAGTAATGTAAGTAATATTATGTATTTTATAGAGTCGCCCATAATGTTTCAAGGGGCAATTAGATTTGCACCTTTTGCAGGACAAAGATATATTTGTTTGAATGAGCCATGGTTGAGCTATGCAGACTATTGTAATATATTGTTGTACACCAAATATGCCAAGAGAGTTTGGCTGATGTTCAAATGTAGTTCTATGTATAACCCCTATAATCATTGGTCGCCCTAGTTCAAAATACTACTACATGACTGGTGCCCAAGAGAAGGAATATTCTGGACCATTAGAAGACATGAATTTATTGGTTATCTTTGAGAAGATATCAGAACAACAACATAGTCCGAGGCACGGTTTTGCTTCCAGATAGAGCATTTGTTCAGCACACTTAAAGTACATACTACTTAGCCACCATAGAAACCCATCTACAAGGAAATATCTTAGTTTTTTAGATCGATTTGTAATCCTATAGATGAGAGGGTACCTAGTATGTATGGATCTCCTTTCTTTTCATGCTATAATATCATGCCACCTCATGTAGAAGCTCATTTGTCACCTAGCCCGCATAATCAATATTACTCAAGTGACAGTGATAATTATGGATATCCAAGCGACTGACAAAAACTTTTTAAGGAAGCACGGTGGGTTGTATTTCATGTCTAGTCACCTGACAGTGAGTGTGACTGGTATCGTGGGATTCCGATAAAATATCCACTATGTAAATCTTAGAAGATATTTTTAGGATAGTTTAAATGACTAAGTGGAGGGGTTTGTCATCCAAAATAAAATATTAGGTTAACTTTTCGGACGAATATCTGAAACTTGGAGCACTTCTCCAACTTTTGGTGGGACTTGACCCACATTTTAGAGAATCTACTGAAAAGTTTAGATTTGAGATCTATAGTTTGTACACTTTATGAAGATAAATCATATTTCGAGAAGAGACTGGATGCTCTCTTGAAACCCTATAAATAAAGAAAATGTATCGCCATTTAAGCAGTTAAGTCGAGGTTTTGGAGATATCTCTTTCTAAAATCTCTTTGTCATTTTGTCTTAGGTCGAGTTCGACAAGACTATGCATGTGCACTTTGATGCATATGTGAACCTAAAGTGGCGGGACTCTTAGGAAGTATTGAGTTTGAGACTTTGCTAAGGTCAATCTGCAACTTTGATTTAAGTCTGTAAATCAGAGCTAAAAGTTAAAACTCCCACTCATATTTCATTGGATGCATCTATTAGAAGTCACTCTCTCAGAAGCCATGATACTCCAGACCTCAGTAGGCATCTGGAAAAACACAAGTATGAATCATTCTCTTAATGCAAATTATGTATTTCCTCTAGAAGTCCAAGTTCAAATAAAAAAATTCAAGCCTTTCACACACCTCAGTCCACCTTGAAAGAGGAACATTTGGGGCAACATATAGAATGTCAGGAATGTTTACAGATTGCCTCTCTAAGAAATAATAAGTTCATGAGATACACACTACCTAGAGAAAAGGAAGAGGAAGATTTAGAAAATCTTCTATTCCCATAAAGGAGGCTTGCTCCTGGGAGTTTTGACAAAACTTCAAAGATGGGAATGTTGTAGTTGATGTGGATTTCCTACATTATAGGAAAGTGATAGATGAGAAGCCCCAAGAGATTATAAGGCTTCATAACCACAACAATTATCAGCTAACATGTGTAGCACAGAATTTAGATGACCTATCACAAGAAGTGTTGGAAGTACAATCCCATGTTTCAGGACTCCATTCTAGTTTAGATGATTTGAGTCAAAAAGCTTGTGAGCATTTTGATATGTTAAAAGATGTAAATATGATGTTAGAGAAAATTAAGCCCCAAGGATTAGCTCAACTGGTTGAGTCCCTGTTGTTAAGTACCTCGCCGATCGGAAGGTCACAGGGTCAATTCTCCTCGACGCCCTTAGGGTTAGGCCCTTCTAGTATGGCCGAAGGGCTTTAAAAGATTCCCTTCGGGGTTGATCTGTGCAGGTTTTCCATGGATGTAGCGGCCATCCATGAACCACCTCTAAAAAAAAGTTAGAGAAAATTATGGAATAGTAGTAGATTTAACGCTGAGTCTAGTGAAAAAAAATCTCAAGTTAGAAGAAGCACTTACTGCAGCGGAAATTTATAGCCAAACATTCCAGCTAGAAGAAAAGACCCTGAAAAGAAAAATACTCCATTGTTGCTCAAACAATTCTCTATACATAATCCCCAAATTTTTCAATTCGAAAATGTTATTTCATTTGCTAGAGAGAAATTGGCTCTAGTCCAACCACAAATCTCAGTCTTTGATATGCCACCACAAAACAAATCATAAATAAAAATGGTAAAAGAAGAGGGAGAAGGATCCAATAAAAGACCCATAAGTGTAGACAGCTATAGACCAAACCAACCTTTTGAATCTGCATGGGAAAAGTGGTGTAATTCTAAGTATGGTTCTCCTGGAAAAACTCCATATGATTCTTAAAAAACTGATGAGTTCCCTACTCTTAGTCGAGCTAACATAGATCAAGCTCCGATGACAGATCTGAACTGCATATCTAAAATTGAAATCCTCATGGAAATCCATACTTCGAGTGCATGGGAAAGTATTCAAAAGTCCATTCACAGAAACAAAGTCTCATGGTCAATATTAGCTTTAAGGATAACTTGGGGTTTCCAAGGTGTTGTAGCAGCTACTAAACCCTCCAAAATTTTGCCTTAGCTTCATTTTGGAGCCTCCCTACCAACCACCCTTAGCAGCATATCTTGCACTGGCAAGTACATAGGCTTCAACAGAGTTTCAATGGCCTGTCGGCCTGTGCATGTGAGCTTGTTTGTCTCCCTCCCGCAGGTCGACATTCCAGACTTAGCCTATTTGTTGGTTGATAAACTCCCCTAGAAAATTACACAATTCTAGAGGGGAACGAACCTTCCCTCTAGAAATAGCGCAAAGTAGCTGAGCAGCGTGTTGGGCTCATAAATTGCGCAATGCAGTCATACAGGTTTCCTTGAGAAAACTGCAGAATCTAGCCCAACACTGCAGCTCAACCCAGAAATTGCGCAATTTTGGGCAGTAGTCACCCGCTGACCCCAAAAATTGCGCAATCCCTCTGGGACAGCCAACCTAGATCAACTCAAAAATTGCACAAAACCCGCTCTCAATCTTGCAGGTTGTTGCATGTTCCTTCAGATTGACCAGTTCCACTTGGGACCTAGTAAACTTGATTTGCATGCATAGGCTTCTTTTCTCGAAATAGAAAAAAGCAACATGCAAAAAACATCCCTATATTTTAGGAACTATTTTTAGCAGCTGGTGGTTACATGTAGATATCATTTTAGAAACTTTCCTCCAATTGTCGCTTTTTCCTAGATTTGGGGAATGTGCGTCATAAGCCTCAAACTTATTTATTCGACGCTTCAGAGCTCATTCTTCACATCAATCTTGGAGCTCTAACATCCCATAAAAAATCTAGGAGTCTTCGGCACATCCAACTCAGTTATTTCTGGGTAAGTCCACTTTACTTGTCTTTTGAAGCATTTTTGTCGCTTTTTGTGTTTTGGCTTGTGTGAGTGTTGTCTGCTTTATTTATGTTAATGCTTGTTTTTGTTTGCATGCATGTTAGCCTGTACAAGCACCATTTTAGTTTTCATTTGCATCTCACTGCTGTCGCACGCATGACATTGTTTTGTGTGGAAGGTCATCGATTCAGTGACTCGTTTCGCACACATGCATGTTTTCACGTTTTTTGAATATTGCATTCATTATTTGCATGCATGATCATTCACTCCTACTTACACTCAGTTTAACCATGCATTCATATCTTCATATGTTTTCATTCACCCGTCGACGGGTCTAAGCAACCTTGGCCCGAAGTCTGCCTTGCCCGGACAACATTGTGCATTTCTGAGAGGGAAGGCTCTGCCTTCCTCCCATAAATTGCAAAATCTGGCTAGACAATGTCCTTCAGGCTTGCATTGTGCAATTCTGAGAGGCAGCGTCTGCTAGCACAAAAAATTGTGCAATGCAGTCCTTGGGCCTGCATGACTTGCTGAATGAAATTGCGCATTGCGCAATCTCAGCACCCAGCAGGTTAGTCTGGATTGTGCATTGTGCAATTCCACCAATCAACTAGCCTCCCGACAATGTGGACTAACTTTTGCGCAGTTTCGGCAGTTAGTCTCCCGGCCTCCAAGTGAAAACTGCGCAATCCTTGCCATCAGTATCTCGGGTATGTTGCATGTCAGTCCTCTAGTTTTCTTTGTTTTTAATTGACATATTATTTTCCATGCATGTCACAATGTCTCCAAGTATAGTAGGTGTTCGTCCGTCTCTTAGCAGTTTAGGTTCAATGGACTCCAAGAGAGAAGGGTAACAGAAGCGCCACTAGAGATGTAGTTGAGCGAGTATCTGTGATTTTGCCGATTTACGAAGACACCAAGTTGATCATAGATAAATACATCAAGTTGCAATGACAAGATATCAATGATACATTTTCAAGCACATTTGGGGAAGATCTTGAAGATCGCAAGGTCTATGTGAACATTCACAAGTCTGGATTGTACCGGATTGCATGCAGGTATCCTGCATTTCCATGCACGGACATGATACATTGGATCGTCTCACACACTGATCCCAAGACGATGATGTTAACTAGTGTCAATGGGATAGATATTTCTACCTTCAAGGCACATGACTAGCAGCAGATGTACCACTTGCCGAAGCTAGTGATCATAATGGAGACACCCTTCAGCATACCCAGCAGCAATGCAAACTCGAGGGATATCTTGAAGAGTTGGGTGAAGGAGCCAACCAAGTTCAGGATGACGCCCAACCAGATTTACAAGATGAAGATACTACGAAAGGCATATCAGTACTTGGTCATCTTCACATGCCGCTTGTACGACCAAGAGAGCACGAAGACCTTCCCACAGAGTTGGGTGATCGCGTTGGACCAACTGTCCAGTGAAAGCGAAGCATGCAACTGGTTCGACATGTTGGCTCATAGGTTGAAGGAATAGGTAAGAGGAGCTTGGCAGCCGCCCATAGGTCAACAATTAGAAATCTACATGTTCGCATACATCTTGGATGCAATCTGTGCCCTTCAGAAGTTAACACGATTGAAGTGGGCATGGACATCAACAGAAACCTCTGTGAACACTTATTGTAGATTGTTTTCCGAATGCATCTTCCACGGATTCATCACACTGTTGTCAGACCATTTTGTCACCTCAGTGTATAAGACGATATTTGAGCAGGATCCACCTTGGATGTCGAAGGCATCAATGGAGGCATTGATCAACATAGTGGATTGGTATGCCTCACATGTTGACACCTTCATATGGATGTACAACGCGAAGAAGCCTCCACATGTTTTATTAAAGTTTGCCATGGACAAGCTTGTAATGCAAGAAGTGTCATACCACATCTCGGTAGGACTGTCAGCTAAATTGCATTAGAGGAAGAAGGTACCCTGACCCACTCTTCTGTTGGGAATCGGGTTGTGCGAGATATAGAATCTCAAGCACGCTGATGTTGAGACAGAAGAGTTCAATAGATTTACTTTCGGCACCAGAAGCTTCAATCCGTATGACCCACATTACCTTGTGAAGGATCATTGCACGAGAGTGAAATTTCCTTGGATCCACAGGTCGTGTCATTGGGTTGAGGAAGATCCATGGAGATATTGTCATAGCTTCTCCAGGCCCAATGAACTAGTCGACATTGTTGTGGAATGGTTAGCGAAGTAGCATCTAGGAGAACACCAACAATAGTAGTAGTAGAGGGTAACATACCTGTGCGTGATAAAGGCAAGAGAAAGATTGTTGATAGCGCAAAGGAAAAACAAATCTACAAGTTTAGAGCAGACCCATTTGTGGAGAAGGCATCTTTGGAGATAGAGGTGAAGAGTCAACAACGCAACAAGAGGAACACACAAAAGCAAAGAGATAAACAAAGGATGGAGGAAACAGTGAGGGAGTTGCAAGAGCTGAAGGAGAAACTACGGAAAGAACAAGAGCTGCGTAGACATGAGAAGGAAGCGCAACAAGGACAGACACAACAAGGGGCACAACATGCATAGATTGATGAAACTGCACCCATACAAGTAATAGACTCAATCGAGAAGCTAGCACAAAGCAGATAGGGTGAGTAGTCGCAATAGCAGGACTTCGCTTAAGAGATTTAACGAGTACTTGAGTAGATGGATACAGAGATGGAGCAGCCAGAGTTAGAGCAAGACATCGACCCCATGCCTTACCACCAAGAGGTTAACCCACCGGCTTCACCAGATCTAGAAGCAGAGCAAGTCTTGAGCGACCAAGGAGACACTGAGATCCTTGGAAACAACCTGGAAGAAGACATGCACAACATATTATTCGACGAGTCACAACATAGAGTTTTGCAATCGTACAGTGTCTACTGCGGATGTCCACACATCTCATGCGCGGTTTGAGGAATGAGTGATTGTATCCAATGTGTGCAAGCATCCAGCATCATTAGTCAATGCTACCAAGGCATATGCCGAAGCCACTAACTCGAGCTTCTTTATAGCAAAGAATGAGCGAATGGCTAAGGAGTTATAGACGGCCAAGTAGGGAGGAGAACTGGTTACAACATCTGCTAGAGCGGAGTTAAAGAAGGCGATACTGGATGAAGTATCACCCCTTGAGACAGTCATGTAGATTTTGTATTCCAGATTTGGTACCGTGCATAAGGCAATTGTCCATCTCAACAGTTGGCAGCAACGTTGTGCTAGAAGAGCACGTGGCTAGTTGAATCTACATACTGTTGTTGACCGCATGAAAACATGGACAATGAGATATAAGGGAGCCTTGTTACACATGCCCAAGATGATGAAGCCCATGGCGTTGACTTGAAGGCACACATCTAGAGTGAGATCCAGAACTATGAGGAACTCCCGCAACTCATCACTACTTTGCAGGTTTCCCATGCACGGGTGTTCAGAAGCATGGATGTTGTTGTGTGCACGCATTCAATCCCATCTATTGGGACACTCACCAAGGCAAAGACAAAGAGTCAAGTCTGACTGTAGCTGGACACGTACTTTGACGAATTGATGTGCATAGCCACCAGCGCAAACTTGGCGATTAGTGCAGATACAATGCACCAATATATCGTTGGTCCCGCATCACTCAAGAGAATGATGTGCATGTTATCAGACGAGTTGGAAAGAGGAGCCAAATTAGTGTACCCCAATGCAACAGAGGCAAGAGTTCATTTCCAGAAAGATGCCACAACAGAGTACACGAACACCATCGCGGACTACCAAGCTTGACATCAGTTTGCCACCTTCAACCATCGTGAGGATGTCAAAGAGTTGATCTTCCCATAGTTGTCTAAGTCTTAGTGATGTCTTGAATGGCTTGCTCAAGCCTTTTTGTCTCACATGGGTAGATGTGCAGATTGTATATAACATCTTGTAAAGTGGAAGTCCAAGTGTCGATAGTTGAATGTAACAGTCATAGTGTAGTTGAAGAGTCATGAGGGTAGGAGAACAATCACAAAGGGGAATGTTAAGGGTCACCCCACCCTTTGCTATTTATAGTACCTCATAACTCATTGTAAAGGCTTTTGGTCAGACAAGCTTCTGATAGGAGTATCTTAGAGAAAGCTTGGAGAGTATTGTAATGAGCCTTGGCTTCTCCATAATGCAGAGCTAGTACATATCTTTGGAGGAGCAGACGACATTGACTGTAACGTTCCATTACCGGGACTAGTGGTTGGTCATGGTTGTACTGTATGATTGGAAATTTCACTTCTTAATATAATAGAGCCAACACGTTTCATGCATATGTTGTTATTGTATTTCAGTTAACTTGTTTACTCTAATGATATATGTATTTGTTTGCTTATGCATATATGTATAGACTCTTTCTATATATGTATGTATGAGTCTTACAGAGATGTGTTGTTGGTTTAACCATCACTTTGGATTGTTGGTTCACCTTCCTTCCAGCTTGTGATGCATCTTTGCTCATGTGTTCCCTTCCAAGCTGCGTGTTTACACAGGTTTCCAAGGGGTGCACTCACTCCACCTTCCCTGTGTTAGAATCATTCATGCACCTTCCTTGGCTTGCTGCGCATGTCACACCCTTGCTACCAACAGGGACATCTCACTTGCCTCTGCGTGCAACCGCGGTCAAGGTGATACCTTACGACCCAGTGCTAGGACTCCTACACCAAACGGTTGGAGGTATAGTTGGGACTTCTTACCGGGGAGATCCCCTGACATGTTGGTGAGTCCAGCACCGTCAACATTTTTGGCGCAAGAAGGAGGGCTAGATGACAAGCTGTGTCCTCACAATTTGTTTTGAATCTTCGTACATCTATCATGGCTACTATCAAACTCATCCCTCCGTGATGTTTTTCGCATGTCAAACCTCTCGAGATCACGAGGGAGTTTTGTGATCTCTTGTCCAATTTCACGTATGATGGTGAACGCGAAGTACCCTGGCCTGAATACTTAGAAGAATTCTATGTGTTCCTTGTAGACGAGTTCTATGCAGAAGAGGCCAGTGTGTTGCTTGCATACACACTTCGTGAATCCCCACAACGGTGGTGTTGGAGTCTGCCACCTGGCAACGTACACTCACTTGAGAAGTTATGTCATCTCATTGAATCTACTTTCCATAATTTTGATCCAGAACCTCTTGAAAAAAAACTGTTAAAACAACGAAAGACCCCACAAGAATCACCTATGGATTTTTGGGACCTTTTCCGTGTGTTGCAGTTTCAAGCTCTGAAAAGTCAGATGAAATTCCAGCATCTCATGGACAGATTTGAATATTGCCTTACCAAATCTGTCAATCTTCAGAATAAGTTCAAGCTCAAACCTCGCTCAACATACTTCAGTGATGGAGTTGCGCAATCACAGACGGACACGGTCGCTGTCACAAGTGACTGTCTATTGTCCTCTCATCAAACAACTCCACCACCGCAGAGTGATGTGGGAGAACATGCACACACGTCCATTCAACTTTCACATCCTCCCAACCTAACTTCTCTCAATTTTCGCATAGATTTGGTTGCAAAGGCTATGGGTTGTCACATGCATGTCTTACCTCAACCTTTGTCTTCGTGTTCTAATGATCCTCCATATTGCATTGTCTTGTGTTCTTCCATTCCGGACTCTACACCTATTGTGAACGAGGATCAAGTTGTTGGTGTTGCACAAACAATCTGCATTGTCATTAATGAAGAGTATGGTTGGGACCCTGAACATCAACCAACGGTAAAGGATGATTCCTTTATGTCCACGCCTCTTTCGTTTTTCCCTAACTCCTTTGGTGATTCTGCCATCCTTGATTTTGCATGTGTATCTCTGTTTACGGATGCACCCATTGTTAATCATTCGAAGAACACATCAGATGTCAGTCCATCATCCGACAATGGAGAGGACAAATCATTCATTGAAGATCCACTTAATTTTTCATCTGCTTTTTCTGGAAATGCAGAGGATGAACATTCTTTCTTCTCATCTACCCCTCTATGTGATTCATCAAATCATGAGGATGCCGAAAAACATCTTTAATTTTTTGATCTTGGTTGTTGTGATCTATGTACTTCTTCATTTGATCACGATGTTGATTCACTCATTGTTAATCTGTGTAAGCCATTGGTCTCTGATGATCTAGCTGTCGATGAAGTTAAAACCCCGTAGACAGTCAAAGCACTTCAACTCGAGCTGATGGTTATGTCAGGCCCTCGCTGTCCTGAGGTTGGTTTCACTTCCAATCAAGAAATTATTCAAACACCCAAGGCTCCTCATCACTTATCTATATGCACTGAAGATCAATATGACACTCAGATTTTGCTTCCTCCACTCGAACTACACGATTACATCGCTCATGCATTGGAGGAATCTTACATAGCAAGCACACATGCACACCGCAAGTTGTATTTGTTTCTTTTGTTTGCTTTCATGACACAATCAAGAGTATTTGCATGCTTAACCTTCTGCATGCAGTGTTGCACAACATCATGGTAAGTCCACAAATTGCATGTCATGCACTTGCATTCACTTATGTTCTATGGATGCTTTTAAGCTCGAAGTGTGTTTGTCTTCATTTTTATATATTTCATGTTTGCTGGTTCACACAGCTGTGTTGGTCGCAAACCATGCCTTCACCAACATGGGTCGACCAATGTGCCGGTGGCTGCATTATAAGTATCACTTCATGTGAGCAGACCCATGCACTGTTAGCTTAGGAGTAGGAGTAGTGTTTGATTTTGGTTTTTTTGCTTACATGCATGTTCGCTTGCTTGCCTGCTTGTTTGCTTGCTTGCCTGCTTGTTTGCTTACTCACTTCGCTTATGTATTTACTTCTACTTTTTTCTTTTTTGATTCTTTGTTTGTTTTCTTGTTACGTTTGTAGGTTAGTTTCACATGAAACCATGTGTGACTCTAGAAACAAGTTGGGTAAAGTATAAGAGGACTTGTGCAGTTACCGATACTTGGTTATCTCTCATTATGCCTCTGTATGAAGAACTTTTTGTCTTCGGTCCATGATACATCAATGGAAAATAGCTTATCTTTGTGAAAACACAATGCTTGTACGCTAATTGGTGTGACCTACTCTATTCGATTGTTTTGGGCTAACCCTTGTCAGCTCTGTCAAGTAGAGTAAGGTGACGGGGGAAACATTAACAAGCACGTCATATGTATATAAAAACTACTTCTCTGAAGGAATAACCTCTTCTGCTCTCAATAAGTTAGGATCCCTCTTCCGCATTTGAAATGAATAAGTGTTATGCATAGTTATGAAAATGAAAATGAAAATGTGAAAAAAATTCGAAAAAATGAAAAATGAACAAGGAGAAAGAAGAGAAAGACTTCCTGCACAGAGAGGTGATGCGAGTAACTTTGTCGGGGTATTGACCAGGCTCGCTGGCAACAGAGCGATGCTTGTGTTCCTGCGTGACTCCGCTAGGGTAATGTCTAGGCCTGCTGGTAGCGGAGCAACACCAGAGATGAAACTAAAACTCTCACAACCATATGGCTTGTGCACCAATATACCCTTCACCCCCAATCGAAACAACTGTGTTGGCTTGGCTTGGAATGTGTACCGATAGACCAAGAGCTTCACAGATGCTACATCTTACAATCAAGCAAGTATAGAAACCAAGACGAACAAAGAACTGAACAACACTTCTGGAGGTGTTAGACTTGCTTTTCATGAATAAGGTCCATTGAGAAAGTTGGAGTTCTACCAATGTGTTGCCAATTGTTGTAGCGGCTACAACACCCTCCAAAATTTTACCTTAGCTTCATTTTGGAGCCTTCCTATCAACCACCCTTAGCAGCATGTCTTGCATTGTCAAGTACATAGGCTTCAGCTGAGTTTCAGTGGCCTATCGTCTTGTGATTGTCACCTTTTTTGTCTCCCTCTCACAGGCTGAAATTTCGGACTTAGGTTATTTGCTGGCTGAGACAGTCCCCTAGAAAATTGTGCAATTCTAGAGGGGAACCAACCTTCCCTCCAGAAATTATGCAAATCAGGTGGGAAATCTATTGGGCTTAGAAATTGCACAATGCAGTCAAACATGCTTCCTTAAGAAAACTGCGGAATCTAGGCCAGGACTAGAGCTCAGCCTAGAAATTGCGCAGTCCATCTGGGACAGCCAACCCAACTCAACTCAAAAATTGCACAAAACCCTCTCTCAATCTTGCAGGTTGTTCCATGTTCCTTCAGGTTGACCGATGTTACACAGTAATTTGTCACTGCCTTCACTCCCAGTCCTTCTACTGTGTCACGTGTCCAAGTCAAACATGCTTATACTGAACAAATGCTCTCTTATGATGCCAATTGACCCACTTTTCCTAAGTCATCTTCCTCATCGTGACTATGGACTTAATATACGCGTTGAACGGCGCTCATAAACAGTCCAGTCGCTTTTCCAGCGCGGAAGTACATCTGTTTCCTGCGACGATTCGATTTCATGCCCCGTCACGAGGCTATTTGATATCTTTAGCAACGGTCTAACTAGCTACATTACTTACTAGTGATTTTAGTGCTAAGGATCTGTTATACACTCGCGATGATTCAGATTGGGCGAATTTGTTCCAACAGTTGGCCTTCTGGATGACTTCAGACCTGGTTGTTGGCATAGTTTGTGTTGCCCTTCCTTCCCTGGTATGGAAGTTTTGTCATTTGTGCTACCTTCCTTGGAGATAAGCTCTCTCTTCCACCTTTCATGGAGACTCCTTCTCCTATTTAAACACTCACCTTTGATATGATCAGCTAGTTGGTAGTTGGTAGATTCTTGGATTGAGTAGTGCTATTAGTGCTTTTGAGTTTGATAGATAGCTGGTGTCGGTGTGACAAGTGTGAGAGTGTTGATAGCTTGTGGAAGGTTATGAAGTGCCCTTAACTATTATGTAAAACTTATGAGTGAGAGAGAGAGACTTTGTATGTTGGGAGATCCATCTTCAAAGAGTGAATGCTTGAAGAACATGTTGGCTGGATTCCTTTGAGAAGGCTTGCGACGTCAAGACTTTGGTTGTAAGCTTGCTCTTATTTCATTATTAATACAATCAATGATGTTTTCCTATGTCTTGTATGTAATTTACGTGATAGCTCATGACTTCTTGACTTTGTGAGTAAATAGATCGTTGTTGTTTTCCAGTTACGTGCTTTGTTGTATTCCTTTGCATTGTTTCAAGTTGATCACTCATTGAGGAGAAGGAAGCGAAAGCTGGAGCAGCGCAATGGAACTCCATCGACCACCGGTTGAGGTAGGCCTCCAACTATGACTGTTTAAGGAAAGTTATTGTTGATCTGTCCTTGTTTGTGACTAGAC